>PVJC01036826.1:0-17524 GCA_004026665.1 Murina feae | reverse complement strand
TCTGGGAAGTCATCATCCTCTTCAGGCAACTCTTCTGGACTAAGTTCTACCAGTTCAAAGCCATGTTTTATACACCATTCTTGAGCTTTTTGTCGGTTTATACCATTCTCAGACACTCTATCACAGACTAAGATCATCACCTCAGGTAACCATGCTTCTGCCAGGGGAAGCCATGAGGAGACACTCTCAAGACCAGATTTTTGTGTGCTGTCAAAGTAAACCACAAATGCTTGGACAGACTCTGCAATCTCGGCAGTGACAAGAAACTTGTTCAGCACTACACATAGATTGATGTCGGCTGAATAGTACTTATTATCAATGGTCCAAGGATAAAATCTCACAGCATCACTGGCAGTGGCTTCCACAAGAAGATCTTCTGTTCCAAGAATGTCTGGCCCCCACAGACCAGGCTGGGTGGGGCTGTGGGCCACATTTTGCACCATGGTGTCTTGACAGCGTCTGCTGCAATTTGGTGAGCTGTCGCTCCAGGGAGCTGGTGAGGCCTGTGTCTCACTTGGGGGAAGCCAAGTGTTGCTTTGTGGGTGCCAGGTCCACGGTGCCATTTTTCTGGGCACATCACGGCAGCTCCTGCATTAAGCTTCTTCCCTCAGGGGTCAGTGCGTGTCATAGCAAATTGGACCAGCCGGTCTCCTGTGAAGGTGGAAGAGCAGCTGGTGACAAGCGCACAGGGAACACCCGCAGCCATAGCAGCACTCGGGAGCCCGGTGTGTCCGGCAGCCGCTTCCGCCTTGGGCTGCACCACGGCCCTGTTTCTCTTTTATTAGTGTAGATTTCTAATCTATTCTGGAAACACCTTCACAGAGATACCTAGAAATAAGGTTTTACCAGCTGCCTGGGCATCCGTTACCCCAATCAGGTTGACATGTGTAAAATTAATCATCAGAGGGACAGAAAGAGAGAGAGCAAGAGAGCTATATATTATATTTGATGTCTACAAGCAATTAATGGTCCAGCAATTAGTGGTCAAAGTGCAGGGGAGACACAAAGGTGTTCATAATCTAGTTCCTGTGCTCAAGGAGATGTTAATCTCAGCAGAAGAGCTGGTAGCATACACTGTTTCTTTATGTACATTAGAAAATGTGCTCCCTCCAAAGCAAAGCTTGTCAGATAGATTTCAGCTCCTATTTCCATTCGCAGCTAGGCAACTTTATTCAGGGCACAACAGGAACAACTGTATTTGGCAGTTCTGCTGTCAAGGAAGAAACACAAACCACTAAAATACAGGGTCAGAAGAAATTGACACTGTATGTGCAGGACATAAAGACCTCAGAATAGAGGGAAAGAATATGAAATGAAGGTGGAAATTCAATGTGGCCTTGGTGGCTGGGTAGGGTTTTCATAGGTGGAGATGAGAATGGATGCAGGGAAGAGAGTGGAACACTTTCTCCAAAGGGTAAGACAATAAAAATAGAAGCATGTTGAAGGAATAATGGTAGTTCAGTTGGCAGCAGTGTAAACTACAGAAGTGGCTCTTTCTACATGTCTTTTCACAGCATAAGTCCTTCTTAAAGTGTGAGAAAAGTTGGCTGGGCTGTCCATATACACATACACATGCACATACACACACATGAGCACACGTGTTTATACATACCTACCCACATGCACACATGTATGCATATTGAAAACCCCATAGTAGTCCTCAATTTTTTCTTCATCTCTCTTCTATCCTTCCCTTCCAAAGTGCTTTTCAGGAAATGGCTGTTAGCCATTTAGTGATCTCCAGGATAGAGCAGTGTAAGACAAAACTAGAATGGTCCCAAGCATAGCCTTGACTGTCAGGCTAAGAAGTTATGAAATTGTAGGCAATGGGAGCCACTGAACTCTAGTGAGTAGGGAAATGCTACTCTCAACTTAGTGTTTCAGGACAATTTATCTGCTGATGTTGCTTAGAATGGGTCAAAGAACCAACCTGGGTAGAAATGTTTTACTCAGTATGAAAACTTAATTATTTCCATACAAAAATCTGAGTTTGTTTATAATGTGGAGAAAAACAACTGTTTCACAGATCCCAGTCAGACCAGTGAAGACACTTGTTTTTTTTTGTTGGTTTTTTTTTTCTTTTTCTTTTATTTTTTTTTTCCAGTGAAGACACTTGTACTCTCCTCACATGCAAATGTTTGTTGATGAACATATATGAAAAATGCTTCCATTAAAGACTCGGTAAAGACCCCAAGAGTCAATGCTGTAGGATCCAGAAAGACTCATCTTCCCAGAGATATTTTTCTTTTAAATCAATAACCAAAACATCTTTCCTTTCCTCACCTAATGTTTTTGGAACATTCTATGTGCCAGTTGTTTTATATACAATGTCACATTAAATTCTCATCTTTTTTATTTTCAGATGAAAACTAGGGCTCAGAGGACATTAAGGATCTTCCACCACATTACCCAGCTATTCAGGGACAGAGCTGGGATTCAAACCCCAAACTGTTTGACCAAAAAGTCTGTGTTTGTCTTACTACAGCACAATAGCCTCCCAACCCAATTAATGAAGGGAGAAAGGAAAATTAAAAGTAACCAAATTAAAGGGGAAAGAATTGGCCACTCTAAACTGTATCTCTTTGGCATAAGAATTATTTAAAAGAATCAGTGGTGAAGCAACTATGGTGAGAGGACATATATGCTAATAAGAGGGTAATATGCTAATTAGACTGGAGAGACCAGACATCTTTCAGTCATCTGGTCATTCGGTCCTCCTTCTGGACAAAGCCACAGTGGCAGGGGTCAAGGCAGAGGCAGTTAGGGGCGATCAGGTCAGCAGGGGAGAGCAGTTAGGAGTGATCAGGCCAGCAGGAGAGGGCAGTTAGGGGTGAGCAGGCTGGCAGGCAGGTGAGCAGTTAGGAGCCAGTAGTTCTGGATTATGAGAGGGATCACTGGCAGTCAAACATCCCCTGAGGGGTCCTGGATTGCGAGAGGGTACAGGCCAGGCAGAGAGACCTCACGGATGCACGATTGGGGGCTGGGGAAGGACTTCAGGAGGGATCCAGGGTATGTCTGGCCCACTTTGCCCAGTCCCGATTGGCCAGACTCCAGCAGCAAGCTAACCTACTGGTCAGAGTGTCTGCCCCCGGTGGTCAGTGCACATCATAGCAACTGGTTGAATAGTTGCATGCTTGGACACTTAGCATATTAAGCTTTTATTATATAGGATATGTATAACCCATGAACACAGACATTAGTGCAGTGAGGGCCTGGGGAGGCAGGAATGAGTGGATGGGGTGATGGGGCAAAAAACAGGGGACATCTGTAATACCTTCAACAATAAAGATAAAATATTTAAAAAGGAATGAAGTATTGATACATGCTACAATTTGGGTGAACCTTGCAGACTTCATGCTATCACCTGGTCTCTTTGGTTATAGGTAAAAGGTAGTCTGTTTGTTTTCTTCCTCTTCCCATTCCACTCCAGATATACCTTATGTGAATTTCATGAAACAAACACAATATCTGGTATCAGTTTAGAGGAGTGAAAGCAGTAATTGGGAGAGAAAGTAACGAGAATTTTCTACCACAGACTACCTTTTACCTATAACCAAAGAGACCAGGTGATAGGAATGAACCTGGTAGGAATAAACCGATCTTTTATTGCTCAAAATTCTTGTACCAGATGGGGCTCTTTAGAACCTTATGTCAGAAGGCAATCATGAGGTATCATTGGTCCTGGGTTTGATCTCTGTGTGAGTCAGGCTGCTTAATTCTATTGTTTTAATTTGGTTCCCCAAAGTTCTTTACCTGAGAGTGCACTGCCCTGTCACTCAACCAGCCTGGAAACTAGTCCTGGCTTTGTTAGTGACCTACTGAGTGACTCTGACAAGTTCCTTTCCTTTTATGGGCCTTCGTTTCCTCATCTGCAAGAAGAGTGGTCTAAAAGGTCTAGTTTTCAGGATAGCTGAAAGTGCACCATAATCTTCAGGAATTTGACGAAGCTAAAACATGTCATCATTTGCTGCAAGTAACCACCTGAAAAAATTGAAGCCCTGGTCAGTGTGGGACAGTTGGTTGAATGTCATCCCATGCACCAAGGGGTTGCCGGTTCCATCCTCAGTTAGGGTGTGTATGAGAAGCAACTGATCAATGTTTCTCTCTCACATCAGTATTTCTTTCTCCCTCTCCCTTCCTCTTTCTCTAAAATCAATAAAATCATATTTTTTAAAAATTGAAAAGGCTTAACTGCATGCATAGCCATCCAAGACTTCAGAACACTTAGTAAGTTATATAATGTCTTATCATGGGGGTATGCACCTGAAACTAATATAATATGTATTATGTGTCAACTGTAATTGAAAAATAAAAAAAATGATTTAAAAAGGAATCCTTTTGTATAATTGAGATATTTCTTTAATGCTCCTAGAGTGTCCTCCCTAAAGGACATGGATAAAATTCTTCAAAGTAATTCTGTCCGTCCCTTGAAGCTTAAATATGCTATTTCATCAATTTGCACTGAGCAGTCCAGACTTTCCTACATAGCCTCACCTATGATCAACATTGCACTCACAGATAAAGAACACACCTCATCCTGCCAATTGATGGTGAACAAGGAGCATCGTTCAGGTTAAAAAAAAACTCAGCAACTTGAGGAAGAAAATAATTGGAGCTTGAAAATGATCTCTTCCTCTTTTGGCTGAAAAGGAAAAGATAGACTGGGTGCTCACACTGTCTGTGTGAAAATAAGATGGCAGCCCCCATGTGGAGAATAACAGGGAGCTGATAAGGCCAAAAAGCAGCTAAGGTTCTGGTGAAATTAGACTAAGGTGACCAGACGTCCCGCTTTTGGCGAGATAGTCCTGATTTTTAACAGTTTGTCCCGTGTCCCGCGGTGTTTTAAAAAAGCCCCGATTACTCTTTGTAATATTTTAAGTAATAATTTAAAAAAAGAAAAAAAAAAGAACCACCCCTCTCCCCGGTCAATGGTGTACCGCTTTAAATCTGGTCACCTTAAATTAGACCAATTATTTGGGACCACAAGTAAATTATGGCAGCATTAGGAAAATACCTACTCAGGCAGCCTGCTTTGAATGTTGCTTGTATTCTTTGTAAAGTCTTTCCTTTCGGTTTGCTCCTTCGTGCAGAGATAAATAATTTTTAAAGTATTTGTCTGTTTCAACTATATCTAGGGGAATTCCCCAAAGAACTGCTCTGTTCACACTAGGGCAGACCATTAAAGGAGGAACATGTGGGGGTGGGGGTGGTGATTCTCACAGCAATAGCAATTGAAGAGAGAGGCCCTCCAGGAAAAGAACTCAAGGGGACTGACTCAACCCACTGGGGCAGCACTCCTTTCCTAACAGATCTGCCTACAGCTTGTTCTGTTTGCCTACAACCCTGGAGGGGTTTGTGCTTTATTTTAATAAAAGCCCCCACTCTCTTCCAGTGCCTTCCTACCTCTTCTAACTACAAAGTCCTTTTCTGAAGCCAGGGGAGGTGCTACCTTCCTAGATGGAGTCAGACTTCCACAGCTTATTTCCATAGGTACTGTCTCTCTTTCTCTGGGTGCAATCTCCACTTATACACATGGCTCTGTTTTTAAAAAAGACATATCATTCTTCACTTTCAAATAATTCTGCCCTCCAAATTCAAGCATTCAGCCTTGTCCCCCATTGAAGTTCTCTCTCTCTCCCCTCAACCCCCTCCCCCAGAAATATATTCTCAGGCCTTGCCACCATGTAAACCTGTAATCCTTTTATGCCACTATCGATATTGGTTTATAAAACATAGGTTTGCAACACATTGGAAAGAAAAATGGCACCTGTCAAATACCAAACCCTATGAAATGCCTGCGCAATTTCACTTTTCACCTAGTAAATATCCAATTATTTTTCAGAATAGCTCTTTCCAGAATTTAAATCTGTTTCCATTAATATTAAAAGTTTAGAGGTCTGGAAGAACAGGAAGGGGCTGATTAAAAGCAGACAGGGTTCATTATCTGGTTAATCACAATCTAGCATTTCCCACCCCCACTTACCACTCTCCTTCTCCTGCTCCCCTCCTCAACACAATATTCTGCCCCAGAAAGGGTCACACTAAAATTCTGCAAATAAAATTTATCCTACAACATATCCAAGAATGGAGCTCCATTTTGTAGAGTTTGAGACTGGTATCATTTTAAAATAATTTTTTTTTATTCCATTTCACCCGGGGAAAGAAAATAGCTTGCAAAGTGTTCCCTACAATTCTATTGCACAGAGCGGATGCACAGTGTGTTTGCTAGAGTTGGGCTCTGTCTGAATATTAATCATAGAATATTTAGAGTTGGAAGGGCTCCTTGGAGATTCCATGCTCATTTATTATATAGAGAAATTAAACTCACAGAAGGGAAGGGATTTGCTAAAATTGCACCTTCAGTGGTGGTGGAACTGGAACTAGGACATACATCACTGCAGGCAACGCTGGTGTGTAGGGGAAAAAGTGCCTAAAGGGCCTAAACTGAATGAATTGTAATTGTTTCTCAATCCACTACATGTCTATGGGCCACGTGTTAATGGCTAACCTTTTATTGCTTCCCTGAAAACTGACTCAAAGACAAAGCCAAAATGGGTATTTTAAAGCAAAGTATATTCTCAGGTCAGACGGTAGGAGGAGGTGTCTTCTAGAGCTGACTGGCTACACTTGGCTGGCAAGGCTTTGTTCCAGGCCTTGGGAGATCGTTGATTCAGATGCTCCCGCTGCCACTGCCAAAGGGAAGCTCGAGAAAAGGATGAACACCACAGCAACACAGAGCCTGCCTTTTCTTTGAGTAAAAGTCTAACAGGTAGGGCAAGGGGGTTATGTGACATAGTCCTGGGAGGTGTGGAGTAGCTTTTTCAGCACCACGAGGTTCCTCGGAAATCTTTTAGGGATTGAACAGCTTCCAAGGTGGAGTCTCCATGGTAAAATTTCATAAAAATGGGATGATTTGTTTATTGGCACAATTCATAAAAATATAAAGAGAATACAAGGGGGAACCGGCTCAAAAATAAGTATCAGCCAGTGCCTTTCCTATACATAGGTGACCTTGTTAGTGTCTTCTTTTTTCTCTGGATTAATCAAAGCTGTCTCCTAGGCTCCTTATGCAAGGCTGGTGAGAATTTAAAATGGTACAACCTCTGTGGAACACAGCATGGTTGGTTGTTCCTCAAAATATTTAATGTAGAGTTACTATGTGAGCCAGCAGTTCCACTTTGAGGTATATACCCAAAAGAATTAAAAGCAGACTAGAGCAGATACTTGTATACATACCCATGTTCATAATAGCATTATTCACAATAGCAAAAAATATAGAAGCAACCCAAGCATCCATCAATGTATGAATGAATAAAAATGTGGTACATTCATCCAATAGAATATTATTCTGCCATAAATTTAAATGAATTAATGACACATGCTAAATTGCAAATCAACGTTGTAAACATTATATTGAGTGAAATAAGCCAGACATAAAAGGACAGATATTATATCATCGATATACGAAGTATATAGCATAGGCAAATTCTATAGAGACACAAAGTACAATGATGGTTACCAGGGACTAGGAGGAGGGTAAATGAAGAGTGATTTATAATGGGAATATATCCTAAGAATTCCAAAACATCAATCAGAAAGAATATATGCACCCTTATGTTCATAGCAGTATGATTTACAATACCTAAAATCTGGAAATAGCCCAAGTGCCCATCAGTAGATTATTGGATAAAAAAGCTGTGGTACATCTACACAATGGAATACTACTTGACTATAAAACAGGAGCTTTTATTCTTTGAGACAGCATGGATGGACATGGAGACTATCATGTTAAGCAAAATAAGCCAGTTAGAGAAAGACAAATATGACATGATCTCACTTATATGTGGAATGTAATGAACAAAATGTACTGAAGAACAAAATAGGTCCTTATGTGTGGATGCATGGAACAGAATTACAGATCTCATTGTGTGTGTCGGGGGGTGAGGGGACAGGAAGAGATTAACCAAAGAACATGTGTGCCTATCTGCATAACCCATGGATACAGATAATAGTATGGGGGAAAATCTGGGGTGGGGTGGGGATGGGTTGGAAGGGACAAAAAGGGAAAAAAATGGGAGACATCTGTAATACTATAAGAAAAAAAAATATATATATATAGCCAGCTGAACTTATTATGGTATGTGAAAATAGTCTTTTCCTCTGCCTGTTCTCTCTCTGTTCCTTTTTTCTTCTTTTTAAAAAATAAATCTTTATTGTTCAGATTATTACAGATGCTCCTCTTTCCCGCCCCCCCCCATAACTCCCTCCACCTGGTTCCCACCCCAACCCATGCCCTTACCCCCGTCACTGTCCTTATTGATAGGGGTAAGATTTTTGTCCAATCTTTTCCTGTACCCCCCTCACATCCTCTTCCCCCTGAGAATTGTTAGTCCACTCCCTTTCTATGTCCCTGCTTCTATTATATTCACCAGTTTATTCTGTTCATCAGATTTTTTTATTGACTTAATTTTTAGATTCACTTGTTGATAGATATGTATTGGTTGTCACTTTATTGTTCATAATTTTTATCTTTACCTTTTTCTTCTTCTTCCTCTTCTTAAAGAATACCCTTCAGCATTTCATATGATCTTGTTTTGGTGGTGATGAACTCCTTTAGCTTTTTCTTGTCTGTGAAGCTCTTTATTTGACCTTCAACTCTACATGATAGTCTTGCTGGGTAGAGTAATCTTGGTTACTTGCTTTTCATCACTCTGAATATTTCTTGCCACTCCCTTCTGGCCTGCATGGTTTCTGTTGAGAAATCAGCTGACAGTCGTATGGGCACTCCCTTGTAGGTAATTAACTGTATTTTGCTTGCTGCTTTTAAGATTCTCTCTTTGTCTTTTGCCCTTGGCATTTTACTTATGATGTGTCTCAGTATGGTCTCTTCAGATCATATAAATCTTTCACCTTTTTCTTCTTTTTAAAAAATTTGTTGAGAAAGAAATAGAAAGGAAGAGACAGAGAGTGAGCTCACTTTGTTGTTCCATTTATTTGAACATTCATTGATTACTTCTTGTATGTACCCTGATGGGAGATCCAACTCACAGCCTTGGCATATTGGGACAACTCTATAATCAACTGAGCTATCTGGCCAGAGTATCTTTTCTTTTAATTTTTAACAATTGTGTTAAAATATACATAACATAAACTAACCATTTGATGTGAACAGTTCAGTGGTGTTAATATATTTATGTCATTGTGCAGTCATCACCACCATCCATTCATAGAACATTTTCCATCTTGCAAAACTTAAACTCTGTACTCATTAACAATAATTCCTTATTCCCTGTTCCCTCAGCCCCTGGTAACCACCATTCCAGTTTCTGTCTCTATAAATTTCATTGTTCTAGGTAACTCATAAAAGTAGAATCATGGAGTATTTTTCCTTTTGTGACTGGCTTATTTTACATAATATCTTCAAGGTTTAACCATACTGTAACATATGTTAGAATGTCCTTTCTTTTTAAGGCTGAACAACATTCCATTGTATGCTTACACATTTTGGTTACCTATTCATTCGTGAACAGACACCTGGATTGCTTGCAAATTTTTGTTTTTGCGAGTAATGCTGTTATGAACATGGTTGTAGAATATCTATTTGAGTCCTGGCATTCAATTCTTTTGGATACTTACCCAGAAGTGGAACTGCTGGATCGTATGGTAATACTAATTTTAAGTTTTTGAGGAACCACTATACTGTTTTCCAGAGCAGCTACACCTGTTACATTTATGCCAGTAGTATAATTTCTCCACATCCTTGCCAACACTTGTTATTCTTTGTTTGTTTATTTTATTTTTTAAATGACAGCCATCTTACTGGGTGTTAAGCGGTATCTCATTGTTCATTGTGATTACCTGTCTCTTATGGTTATAATATTCTTGCTTTTATAATGATTATTATGTGCCTTTCCCTCAAAGTTTTAACTTCTGACAAGTCAACATATGGTTGGAAAGATGCCCCTTTGAGAGATGGTTCTCAAAGAAAGCAACAGCTCCCTGTGCCCAGCCATACTTTTGGTGCAATCTCCTCCTGTTGATGAACCAAGACTTCCACACTTAAATTCTGACCCGCTTTCTTCTCACCACACCATGATATCTGCATAGGCTCCATCACTGCTCTCTCCTACTATTTTTAGAAGAATCAAACATACTTATCTTGCTCCAGGCAGCAAATGGTTTCTGGGGAGACAAGCCCTGATTGTAGTAAGTTAGGAGCCTCCAGCCATTCAAATGGAACTGATGAGAAACAGATGTGTTTGTCCCTGTTGGCCCATCTATCATTTCTTCTCAGCCATTTTCCCATGAGGAAAAGCTGTATGTGGGCTCCTTCAAGAATTCCTTCATCTTCTGGTCAAGAAACTTGCTGTGGAAGATTTCAGTTTTCTTCTCTCCACCCAAACACCAGTACTAAGACTTCCTGGAGGGATGAGAGGGTGGAGATGGGGGAAAAAGTTAACAACATACAGTATCATGTATTTATTGGGCTGCAGGACAATCAATACATGAAGGCTACAATTAACACTTCAGTTTGAGAACTACACACACTGCCAATGAGAAAAAGAACTAGACAGAGAACAAGACAAAGTCTAGCAGTAGCAGAGGACCAGTGTCAGCATCTCTTCCTCCCATCTCTTGTCTCAGCTGCACCCATTCACCTAAAATGCTAATCCTATATAATAAAACTCTAATATGCAAATTGACTGAATGGTGGAATGACTGCCCCCCACCCCCCGACAAGGAGGCAACCAGAGGCAGAGATGGGGCGAGGTGGGGCTGGCCAGTGAGCACAGAGGGAGGCAACCAAGGGAGGCAACTGGCAGCAGTGGTGGGGGGTGGGCCAGCTAGCAGACAGCGTGAGGCTTCCAGCCAAACCGTGTGCCATTGGGGTCCCCCCCCAATTGCTCTGCTGACCGGTCTCCCCACAGATGGCCCTGATCACTGGCCAAGCCTAGGGACCCTACTCTATATATTGGGAACAGTCTCTTAGATTTAAAAATTAAAACCTGGCAAGGATACTCTGACACTGAAAAAACAGGATGATGCAGTGATGACATGCATGGACTCTAGCTTGCACATTTTGTGGTCAGCCCTGATTCTGACACTTATAACTGTGTGAGAAAGACAACTACTTAACTTCCCTCTGCTTCAGTTTTTCTACTCATAAGATAGAGAAAATGGTACTACTGCCTCAGAAGGATCATGATATGTACAACTTTTTATAATCAGGGCAAAAAAAATGTAGCTGCCCATACAACAGTGAGATGCCTTTCACCTACCTGTATGAAAAGTATGGTCACTGGTGAATGCAACATCCTGGATTGCAAGAGTGATGTCAGACTGCTAGTTTAGGCCCAATATCCTCTGTGGGGGTCCCAGATTGCAAGAGGATGCATGCTGGGCTGAGGGACCCTCTTCCTCTCACCTCCACCCTCCCATGTACAAATTTTGTGTACTGGGTCTCAGTAAGCTAACAATCATGCTATACAGGTTCTCACTCTTCAGACTTGCTTTTCTGCTCTACACCATCTTCCTGTAGTGGCTGTACAATGTGTATATATGTGCATACACCTTAGTCTTGCATGCATGGAAGTGTTGTCTTAGTTTCAGCTGCCATAACAACAACAACAAAAAAACATAAGCTGGGCCCTTGCTGGTTTGGCTCAGTGGATAGAGTGTCAACCTGCAGACTGAAGGGTCCCAAGTTCAATTCTGGTCAAGGGAACATGCCTGGTTGCAGGCTTGAGCCCCACTAAGGGGCGTGCAGGAGGCAGCCAATCAATGATTCTCTCTCATCATTGATGTTTCTATCTCTCTCTTCCTCTCCCTTCCTCTCTGAAATCAATAAAAATATAAAACAACAACAACCATAAACTAGGTGGCTTAAACAATATAAATTTATCTACTTACAGTTCTGGAGACTTATAATTACAAGATCAAGATTCTAACAGAGTTGGTTTCTGGTGAGAGCAGTCTTCCTGCCTTGCAGAGGGATGCATTCTCACTGTATCCTTACATGGCAGGGAGAGGGTTAGGGAAAGGGGTGTGAGATAGAGAGAGGAAGAGAGATATCTTTCTCTCCATATAAGGCCATAGTTCCTATAGGATTTGTATCCCACCCTTATGACCTCACTTAATTACCTCCTAAAAGCCACTACTCAAGATGTCTTTAGGAAACCAAGATGGCGGCATAGGTGAACACCAGAATTGCTGCTGGGCACAACTATTACAAAACCACAATGAAAAGAAAAAATGGTCACCACCCAGACCCACAGGAAGGCTGGCTGAATGGAAATTCTACAACTAGAAAGAGACTGAGACGCAGAGGAGGTGTGGAAATAAAGTACAGAGGTATTGTGATGCGTGCGAAGGGGCTCGCGGAAAGGGCTGGACGCATTTTGTACCAGAGGGAAGCAAAAGCTCCCAATGGCTCTGAACTCCAGTTCCAGGCAAGTTTCTGGGGACTCAGAATCATACAGGGAGGAGCTGGACTATTTGGCACCCATCTGGCGCCGGGAGAAACTCCAGAGTGGCTTGATACCCGGTGCCTCCTAGGGCAGGGCTGAGAATCGGCCATAGCTGGTTGTTCTGCCCTGTAGACTCCCCGAGACACTGCCTCACCCAAGCTGCGCACAGAGGCTTTTGCATATAAAAGGCTGGGAAGCCCCAGGCAGAAGCTAAAATAGCAACTCCTTGGAGATACAAGAGCCAGCATACCCAGTGGTCAGAGTGGGACCACCCAGTCTACAACTCCGCAGACTCATAAGGGACGCACTCAGGGGGCAGACTTAGTGGGCACCAAAGCCCCACTGAAGCAAGTCTTGCCCCTTAAGGGTGTCTCCAGCATAGAAGTTCTCCCACCATAGACACAGCTGATTAAAGCCACTCTGTCAATGCAAGGAAGCAGCCAAAATGCGGAGACAAAGAAACAGGTCACAAATGACAGAAATGGAGGAAAGCAAACAACTGGATATAGAGTTCAAAACCACAGTTATAAGGCTTTTCAAGAATATTCTAGAGACTGCCGATAAATTTAGTGAGACCCTCAAGCATATGAAAAAGGACCAGCTAGAAATTAAGCATACACTAACTGAAATAAAGAAGAATATACAGAGATCCAACAGCAGATGAGAGGATCACAAGAATCAAGTCAAAGATATGAAATATGAATAAGCAAAACCCACCCAGCCAGAAAAGCCAAAAGAAAAAGGAATCCAAAAATATGAAGACAGTATGAGGAGCCTCTGGGACAACTTCAAGCGTACCAACATCAGAATTATAGGGGTGCCAGAAGAAGAGAGAGAGCAAGATATAGAAAACCTATTTGAAGAAATAATGACAGAAAACTTCCCCTACCTGGTGAAAGAAACGGACTTGCAAGTCCAGGAAGCACAGAGAATCCCAAACAAAAGGAATCCAAGGAGGACCACACCAAGACACATCATAATTAAAATGCCAAGGGCAAAAGACAAAGAGAGAATCTTAAAAGCAGCAAGGGAAAAGCAGTCAGTTACCTACAAGGGGGTACCCATATGACTGTCAGCTGATTTCTCAATAGAAACTTTGCAGGCCAGAAGGGAATGGCAAGAAATATTCAAAACGTTGAATAACAAGAACCTACAACCAAGATTACTTTACCCAGCAAAGCTATCATTCAGTATTGACGGTCGGACAAAGAGCTTCACAGACAAAAAAAGCTAAAGGAGTTCATCACCACCCAACCAGTATTATATGAAATGCTGAAAGATATCCTTTGAGAAGAGGAAGAAGAAGGAAAAGTAAAGATAAAAATTATGAACAACGAATACATATCTATCAATAAGTGAACCCAAAAATTAAGTGAATAAAAAAAGTCTGATGAACAGAATAAACTGGTGAATAGAATAGAGTCAGGGGCATAGAAAGGGAGTGGAATGACAATTCACAGGGGGAAAGGGACTTGGGGGTGTGGGAAGTGACTGGACAAAAATCATACACCTATGGATGAGGACAGTTGTGGGGGAATAAGGGCAGTTGATGGGGTGGAAACTGGGAGGAGGGGAGCTATGGGGGGGGGAAAGAGAAACAACTGTAATAATATGAACAAGAAAGATTTTTAAAAATTCAAAAAAAGAAAATAATTTTTAAAAAAGAGTTAAAAGTTTTTCTTTTTTTTTTCCTTTTTGTTTAGTTCCTTAATCATTCTGGAATCTACTTTGTGTATACAGTAATGTAAAAAAGGGTTCTAATTTTATTTTTTTCCAAATAAAAAGCCTATTGTCCTGGTATAAGTTATTAAATAAAAAAAGATGTATTTACATAATTTGTGGAATTGTTAGTTATGAGTCCACAGGGTTCAAACAAAATGCAAGTTGTTAACACAAACTTCTCCTGGCCTTTCAGGGTAGATGAAGGAGAGTCTGCTGGATGGCTCATCTTCTGGTACCCTTGGCTCAGGAATATATATATATATATATATATATATATATATATATATATATATATATATAATTATTTGCGTGACATTTCTGAACTCCCCTTGGGGGATATCAGGGTGTATGCCCAAGGACTCCAGAGGTTTAGCATTATCATCTCAGCAAGAGTTTCTAGGATGGGGGTTCAATTTGACGCTAAGAAAAATAACTTTTCTCTGGAGAAGGAAAGACTTGATGATAGCTGTCTTAAAATATCTGAAGAGCCATCCCATGGAAGAAAACACAAACTTGATCTTTGTGACTCCAGATGAAAGAATTAGGAGCAGTAGATAGAAGTTACACAGACATGGATTCCAGCTTAATTTAAGAAAGGCATTGCTAATGACAAAAGTGGTTCAACTAAGAAAAGGGCTGTTCAGGCAGTAGTAATCTTCTTGAGAAGGTAGTATTCATGCACAGGCCTTGTGTTTGTTAGAAGGCTACTAAAAAGTTTATTTGCTAGATGGACAGTTGGGGTAGATGGTCTCTGTAAAGATCCTTCTAGTACCATAGGAGTCTATCTGAATGCATGGGGCACAATCAAATTTAAGTAGGCTCAGGCTCAGGGCCTACCTCACTTTAAGGAATTAAAATCTAATTACTGTTATGGCATGCCCCTTTGGGATTATGTGATTATCTTTCCCTCAGCAAGCTAATAACATTTTGCACATATCTTTCCTATTATCTGACATTGTAGTAAAGTCATGGTTCTTTATTAATGGTAAAACTAAGGTCCCCAAAAGGTGTAACTTCCCACTGGTTATCCTGAATGTGTAGTGGAACTTGAAGAAGAACCCAGATTACCTGACTCACAGCTCAACTCCAGTGACAGCCCACACAGTGTAAATAAACCATGCTCCATTGCTTTTGGAGAGAATAGGCTCACTTGACCAATTTGAAAATCCTTTTACTGTATGGAGATGAGTAGAAAACAGAATGTGAACTTTCCAAGTTCAAAATCTAATTCCTACTGGGGAAATGAGACATCTGGTTCAGAGTTAAATAAGATGGATCCTAAGGGATTTTTGACAATGAATTGCTTCTCTAAATCTGCCTTTTAGTAATTTAAACATATATATATATCAGAAACACATGGATTAAATGTATAAAGACTGGGGATGCAAACAATGAGGTAATTTTAGTATAATGGGTAAGAAGAGAGTTCCAAAGGACTGATAGTCTGCTATGTTTTCCTCTTTGCCTAGATGTTTGCCTCTACCCAGCAAGAAGTATGTGTGAGGGCCTACTGTGTTTTTAGCATCTATTGTGTTGGGTGGCAGCTAACAAAAAATATGCCAGAAATGAGTAGGTTTTCAGTGAGATGGTCACATGATTCTGAAGTAGAAAATATCCAATGGGCTAAGCTTGTTCTGGTGACATGCCACCATAACGAACATTAATGGGCCAAAGCATAAAATGTGAACCCAATTGTCTTCTGGGAAATGGAGCAAACTTTCACTGTGCATATTGAGAATTACAATATAAGGTTGGGGTGGGAAGAGTGAATGTGGTGGCACATAAAACATACAGACAGGAATCCCTCAATTAAATGGCTTGCCATTCATTGAATTTTCTGATTCTGTGGATAATCATTTTTGCATTGAAGCTACCTGGAGCAAAGATGTGTCTGCATTAAAGGCCTCATAAGTTCAGGTTCAGTCTCTCTGAGTGTTTGTACATACATGCACATGTGTGTAGGTGTATGTATATGTGAGGTAGTTGATCACTCATCTGTGAATGTTTATAAACACAGCCCGTTACCTACCACAGATTATAGGTGTTACAGACACACTGTCAGTCCTGCTGTCAGCTCACTTGCAAAGAGGCTTATGAAGACCCAAATCCAGGTTGCCTCTGATGGCCCTGGCTGAGCAGAAGCAAGCTTAGGAAAAATCAGATACTTTTTCCTACATTTCAAAGGGGCAGAAAGCAGAATGGCTTCAAAAATCCAGAAGGAATGAAAGGAATTTCAGAAAAAAAACTTGACTAGCCTTGCTGGTGTTGCTCAGTTGGTTGAGCATCATCCCATGGAACAAGAAGTCACCTATTTGATTTCTGGTCAGGGCACATGCCCAGGTTTCAGGTTCAATACCTGGTGGGGGGCATGCAGGAAGCAGCTAATCGATGACCCTCTCTCATTGAGGTTTCTATCTCTCTTTCCCTTCCTCTTTCTATAATTAAAAAAAAGGAAAAGAAAATTTTTATTTTATTTTACTGATTTTCCACAGAGAGGAAGAGAGAGGGATAGAGAGCTAGAAACATCCATGAAAGAGAAACATCGATCAGCTGCCTCCTGCACACTCCCCACTGGGGATGTGCCCGCAACCAAGGTACACACCCTTGACCAGAATTGAACCTGGGACCCTTGAGCCTGCAGGCTGACGCTTTATCCACTGAGCCAAACCGGCCAGGGCAGGAAAAGAAAATTTTATTAGAAATGTAAGAAGTTATGTTTCTGAAAAACAATGAAGCAATTGGAAATTAGGAACCACAGATTTTAAAAAGCATTGATAAAATGTAAATCTAAAGTACAACTGTATATTTGAATTAAAAAATAAATATAGATCATAGGCTAAGTATAGATTTTGCTTAAATTTCTACAACAGAAAATATAGAAAAGAAATTTAAAACTTTCATTATTTTGGGGTAATTAGTGGTAAATGGTTTTTAAAGTATTTATAATGAAATACTATATAGTTATACTTTAAAAACATGAAATCTGAGTGAAGAATATAAATTCCTTGAAATATTTTGTATTTATGTCTGAAATTATTTCTAATTAAAAAATTTAAAGAATGGTATAAATGTTTATCAAAATACATGAACAAGAAAGTTTATAGCAACACTAAGTATAATAGCCCCAAACTGACAACAACCCAAATTTCCACCAATGGTAAAATGGATAAATAAAATGTCATCTTAACTAATAAAAGCGAAATATTAAAATTAACCGTTTCTCCGGGACGGGGTAAGCCACGCCCACTAGCCAATCAGAATGGCTGTATGCAAATTAGCTCAGGCAAGATGGCGGCCGCAGCCCTGGAGGCCAGCGCAGTGCCAGCGGCAGGGTG
>PVJC01036825.1:0-17525 GCA_004026665.1 Murina feae | reverse complement strand
GAAATTTGCAGTTTGATTCAGGCAACAGAGTCTTGATTCATCTAGGTAAATTCTTAATTGTTAGTTTTATTTTAGTACTGCAAAATCAATAAAAAGGAAGGCATCCTCACAGTAATTCTGTTCAAAATCAATTGATTAGGAACACCTAAGTTTCAAACTCAGGAAAGTTAAAGCTTTAGTCAATTTATTTTATTTCTTTTTCCCATTCTGTCTAAACCACACTTGCCAAACATGACTATCAGAAAACTTTTGTGTATAGTATATGCTATTCATAGTGAATGCCACAATAAAGCAGTTCATCAAACTTATCATCTGTTTTTTTTTTTCTCCCTAAATCTCTAGTATGGAACACGCTTTCTTAAAATTATATTTATTTGGAAAATTTTTATAAAGTAAAACTGCCTCTCATTATGATTGGCTTTGCATTATCCTTTTAGTATTGTATACTGGTGTAGCATAACAAATTAGTAGTATCTTTCTTTTTTTAAAAAAATATATTTTTATGGATTTCAGAGAGAGGAAAGAAGAGTGAGAGATAGAAACATCAGTGATGAGAGAATCATTGATGGGCTGCCTCCTGCATGCCCCCTACTGGGGGTCAAACCCACCACCTGGGCATGTGCCCTTGACTGGAATCCAACCCAGGACCTTTCAGTCCACAGGCCGACTCACTATCCACTAAGCAAAACCGGTTAGGGCTGTAGGATCTTTCAATTGGTACACATTTGATTTATCCACAACAAAAAATGTTTAAAGTATATAAAACCCAAATATAAAAATTGAGGTCTTCTACCCAAAATATGATGTCTATTATTTAATATTCTTCCCATTAAAATAATCTTTTAAGAGCTAGTAATAAAAGAGATAAGTAGATTATATTTACATCCTCAAATATATGTTTTAATCTTTTTAAATGAAGTGTGTATGCTCTATACACACTAGAAAATAACTTTATTTATTTGCACTGTGCTAAATATGAGAATGTGTTAAACAATGTGCCATTTTGTATTTGAAAGCTTTTTCCAGTGGTTTTGCCTTTTGCAATTGCTTCAATAATACACTGCATTGTTCTTTTTGACATGATCCAGTAACTTTAAAGGCAGTATCATGGTAGACAAATATTGAGGTGTTAAATAATCCATGGTAACTTGAACAGAAAATTAAGAAATTTAAGTTAATAAATCAACAGAATAAGGCAGGTACATTGTGTAAATGTACCATGGTTGTGTAAAAACCATGGTACATTTACACAATGGAATACTGCAGCTATAAAAAAGGAGAAACTCTTACCAATGCAACAGTGTGGATGGACCTGGAGAGTATTATGCTAAGTGAAATAAGCCAGTCAGAGAAAGACAAGTATCACATGATCTCACTCATATGTAGAATCTAATGAACAAAATGAAATGGTGAAAAAAATAGATCCAGATATATAGAAGCATAGAACACACTGTCAAATCTCAGAGGGAAGGTGGGGGAGGGTGGGTGGGAAGAGATCAACCAAAGAACTTGCATGCATATGTGCATAACCCATGGACACAGACAATAGTGTGGTGAAGGCCTGGGGCGGTAGGAGGATGGGTTGGGGCAGGCTAGAAAAGATCAATGAGGGAAATAAGGGGATATATATATTACTTTCAGCAATAAAGATTTTTTTAAATTAAAGAAAAGATTCAGTGAAAGAGAGAACAATGTTTTAACCAAAGGGTAGAAGAAATAGAAAAAAGGAACACAGTGTGGTTCCATTTACATGAACTTCTAGATCTGGCAAAAATAATCTACAGTAGTAGAAGGCGGTTGCCTGGAGTTGGGAGGGGTCAGGAGGATGAAAACATTCTGTAGCTTCATTGGCATGGCATTTATGCAGGTGTGTATACCTTTATCAAAACTGATCAGACTCTATATTTAAACTATGTACATTTCATTATAATAAAATTATACTTCATTAATATACAGTTTTAAAAAATCAAAGTAGACAGTAAAGGGTACCATTGGGTTTGAATATGGTGATTTTTTTTACTGCTTAAAATATTACAAAGAGTAGTATATTTGTCTCCTTTTTTTTCCCCTTGACCTTCCCCTGGCCTCCTTTACCCCCCAGTGTTTTGTGTCCACGCTTATATGCATGCATAAAAGTCCTTTGGTTGATATTTGTTTTTTTTTTGTTTTTTTTTATTGATTTCGGAGAGGAAGGGAGAGGGAGAGAGAGATAGAAACATCAATGATGAGAGAGAATCATTGATTGGCTGCCTCCTGCATGCCCCTTACTGGGATTGAGCCCACAACTCAGGCAAGTGCTCTGACCAGGAATCAAATCATGACCTCCTGGTTCATAGGTCAACGCTCAACCACTGAGTAACACTGGCTGGGCAGAATGTGGTGACGATTTAATCCTGAATGAAAGATTACTCTCTTCTTTTTAAATATTGAACATCCATGTCATGCCAAAGAAGTACATTAAGTTCTTTTGTAATGCTAGCATTTATTCCTTCTACTCAGGATTTAGTATTGCCATTTTACTGATGACTTTTAGCCACAGTAAGATAGGCATTTATGTGATAGACATTCCACTTTAAATGCCTATTCTTTTTTTTCTTTTGTAATTATTTTTGAATTTTAAATTTATTTTATTTTATTTTTTATTAAATCTTTATTTTTCATATTATTTACAGTTGTTCCTCTTCCCCCCCCCCATAGCTCCCCTCCTCCCAGTCACACCACACCCTCTGCCCTTACCCCCTCCCCCACCCATTGTCCTCATCCATAGCTGTACTATTTTTGTCTAGTCTCTTCCCGCACCCCCCACACTCCTTTCCCTCTGAGAATTGTCTTTTCCTAGTGTTTCAACTGAGGAAAAATAAAGCGGGAAACTTATCCATTACATATTCACAGCATTCTTTATGATTTTTAAAGCACAACTTTGAATTAAAAGTACTATTTTATAATATCCTTCCTTAGGGAAGGCTAATAACAAAATAAATAACTTTTGTAGGAAAAGTAGAATAAAATTTGCCTTGAACAATCACAAAATTACCCTTAATGTCACTCTATATATCAGTTATAAGTACAATCAAATGTAATAGGATTGCACATGTAAAATTGAAAAATATTTTATGCACTACTTTTGTAGGAAGAAATTATATAATGTTTGAATTAATGTATAGAGCCAGGCTGTGGTCAGGAGTATTTCTCTTTCCTATCTAGAGTCACTGACCTGCAAAAGAAAAAAACTCTATCAAAATCATGTGGAAACTTAAAAAATAACAGTTTGGTAAGATGGATAAGAACTTGAAATGACAGAAAGTTGATAATAAAATATATCTCAGATTTATGTATAAATAAGTGAGAAAAAAGATTGGAAAAGGAGAGCGTATGATAGAGGCAAAATATTAATACTAAAATGTTAATGGCCTTGGGGGAAGGGTGAAGCAAGTGGGGCTAAAGAAAGATATATAAATTAAGAAAATATATCATTTCACCTAGGTATTCCAGACTTTTTCAAAATTAATTACAATTTTAGAAATGTATAGTAAAATTTTAGAAACATTAGAAAATATATTTTCAGTTGATGTCTTAAAGAAAAAAATGTAAACTATGAGATTGCTTGCTTTTTAATGAAAGAGCAGAAAAGTTTCATTAGAAGCTATCTCAATCTTCCCTCAAGGGGTGAGGGTGTGTGCAATAAATAAATCCTTCATGAATAAATGGTGTATCAATCCTAGCTCACATTTGTTCTGACTGCAATGTCACAGATAACCACTAGGGGGAGGTAATTCTACCCGCAGCTGTTCTCTGGCCACAAACGTTTTATTCTCTAGAAGGGTATTTCTACAATTAGGTAAAATTAAGTGGGAGCTACAGCAAGTAGAATGGGTCACTATTGTGTATTGAAATGATTTCATGCTTTACTGTAATTCTACGTATAATTTTTAATGTACAGACTAATAACTCGGCCACCAGCTTCTTCAATGAACAGAGAGTTTCATCATTGCTCGATTGATATTTTATACCTCAGCTTTCTTTAAACATGCCAGGTAGAACCAGTTTTATGTCTTTTTCATAAATAAATTATTTTTATTTGCTATAGGTCCCCTACCATTTCATTAAAATAGAGGATTAATGTGATAATATATTTTCACATATTTATTTCAATGAATCCTAGTATTATTTATAGGAGGTGTAAGAGAGACATGAAAATGCTGGTTCAAATTTATAATATTAAATGTAGTTTCTGAAATTTAGATTATAAATTGCAAGACTTTTACCCAAGTGGGTTTTCACTAATTTGAAGTCAGAACTTATTTTTATTTATTGTCGTAAGGAATGAAAAACACAAAGATTTGTTGTTATAATTCATTGTATGGATAATCCATTGTTGGGTGATTAAAGGAGTAGTT
Organism: Murina feae; assembly: GCA_004026665.1. Lineage (NCBI taxonomy): Eukaryota > Metazoa > Chordata > Mammalia > Chiroptera > Vespertilionidae > Murina > Murina feae. The sequence continues at coordinate 13,128 of PVJC01036825.1, read as the reverse complement.
GCATTAAAATATTTAAATGTAACTTTAGAATTTATTACTTAAGTTTTTTCTATCGTACTTCAAGTTATGGTAACATAACTTTGTGAGCTAATAAAACATTTCATTATCTTCAAACATTTGATAATTAATATTTCCTATGTATTTTTCATAACTCTAATGGCTGCTAATCACTTCATTTTACTTACTTGGATGAATGGAGGAATTCGCTTTTTATGGGTGGAAAAACTTTTTCTCTACCCTCTTGGGTTCTGTAACTGAGCTGGGCAAATTAAACTGACAAAAGAGATTAACAGGTGATAAAGGTTTGTTTCATATGTATATGGGAGTCAAGAAAGAAAGAAGCTGGCTGGCTTGTTTAAATGTTCAAATTAAAGGCATATATATATATATATATATATATATATATATATATATATTTATATAATCAGCGGTGAAGGGGTGAGGAGTGAGGAAAGTTTTCCATAGGAAAAACAAATAAGTTTCTTTAGGAAAGACAAATAGGTTTTTAAAAGAACAAACAGGAGGTAAGGTTTGTCTGTACAGCTATGACCTGTCTTTCTGTCTCCTTCAGAGCTATGAAATTCCCCTGGAGAAGGGATTTATGGTAGCCTCATTTTACAGAAGTTGCTGCTCTTAGTCAGATAAGGGAAGCTCTGGGTCCCCTCTCTTCTGTCTCCCCTCACATGGCATCTGTTGAATCTCAAAATGTCTTCAACTTAAAATAATCTTTATACCAACTCGGGCTCTGAGTGGGTTCCCACAGCTTTATATTTTGAGAAAATCTTTGTATTTAAAACTTTTTGGTAATGTTTTATGTGCTTTGGTAAACATTTTATGATGAACACATGTTAAATATTAATGTGTTCACCTAATTTATTTTTCCTACTGCGTGAATGTTGCTGGCTAATATGTTTTGTTTTCACATTCCCAAATGTATAATTTCAATAGACACTTTAAAAATAATTGGTACTGAAATGGTGATTCAGATGTTATTTCCCCTTCTAGCTTCTAAAGTTGTTTTAATACCTATTGGTAAATACCATTTAAGTACTTCTGGTCTGAAATATTTTATGCAAAATAATGTTTTCTCATAATATCAGATTTAGAATTTTGCTGATTCTTTTATGATACTTAACCGGTATTTCATTTCCACTTTAACTGAAGGGCTGACACTGACATTAATGAGACTGTCTTTGTTCAGGTACTGATGGATATCAGCCTCATTACTTTTCAGTTATGCTTAATATGTAAATAGTGTAAATTGTTATCCTAAATAGCACCTTACTGATAGAGTTCTTATTGTATTTTTTTAAATGTTTGCTTTTAGGGTTATCAACCAATCAATATCCACGAGCATCCATAGGCCAACCATCGCCATACTTCAAAAATAATTGTAAGTATACCCATACACATATCTCAGGACGTTTATTTTGCAATAATACCAACCATCATATTCAAGGTGTTCTTATTATTTTGCTAATGTAGACCTACTTTTGAACCAGTAAAACATTTGCCATTAATGATTTACAATATTTGAAGGATATTATTTAATGCAACCTAAGAAATCTCAGGCTCATTTGTTACCAAATAATGTGTTAAACAGACACCTTTGACAAAGCATTTAGCCACTATCCTAACTTTATATGAAATAAATATAAATATAAAATAAAATAGCATAAATAAGAACAATTAAATTAATGAAGACAAAATATGAGCATTCAGTTTTCTCCTTCAGAAACAAACTTATATCCAAGATTGGGGCATAGAAAATTCAGCTATTGTTTTTCTATTATACATTTTAGAAAGCAAAGCTCTTAAAACTAGCCTTCATAAATGATCCTAAAACAATCTCAGAAGGAATAGGAGGAAGACTTATAAAACTGTTTCTCAAAAAGAGGGTATCAAGTTATAAATGCTGAACAACACTGATCCAGAGAACTGGCAACTTTGCATTCTGTAGGATTCCTGAGCATGATATTATAAGTTAGGCAAGGTGGGTCAAAATCAAATCCCAGATGGCAAGGGGAATACTTAACTAAATCCTTGATTATTCTTAAAGTCATCCCATCTAATAAAAGAGTAATGTGCAAATTGACCATCACTCCAATACACAAGATGGCCTCCCCCATGTGGTCAAAGATTGCTTCCCCCATATGGACACAAGATGGCTGCTACAGGATGTTCAGCAGGGGAGAGCAGTTGTGGGCAATAAGGCCATCAGGGGAGGGCATACGGGAGGGACCAGGCCTTCAGGGGAGCACAGTTGTGAGGGACCAGACCTGAAGGGAAGGGCAGTTGTGAGGGCAACCAGGTCTGCAAGGGAAAGCAATTAGGAGTGACCAAGCTAGCAGAGGAGGGCAGTTAGGGGCAACGAGGCCTACAGACAAGGGCAGTTAGGGGCAATCGGGCTGGCAAGGGAGGGAAGTTAGGGGTGACTGGGCTAGCAGGGGAGGACAGTTAGGGATAACCAGACCAGTAGACAAGGGTAGCTAGGGGCAACCAGGCTTGCAGGGGAAGGCATTTGGGGGCAACCAGGATGACAGGGGAGGGCAGTTAGGAGTGACTGGGACAGCGAGGGAGGACAGTTAGGGGCAATCAGGCCAGCAAGCAAGGGCAGTTAGGGGCAACCAGGCCTGCAGGGGAGGACAGTTGGGGATGACCAGGCTGGCAGGGGAGAGCAGTTAAAGGCAATTGGGCCAGCAGGAGAGCAGTTATGTGTCAATCAGGCTGGCAGTGGAGTGTTTAGGGGGTGATTAGGCTGGCAGGAAGAAGTGGTTAGGGGCAATCAGGTAGGCAGGAAGGCAGGTGAATGGTTGGGAGCCAGCAGTCCTGGATTGTGAGAGGGATGTCCAACCGCCCATTTAGGCCCAATCCAGGTGGGCAGTCGGACATCCCTCGAGGGGTCCCAGATTGGAGAGGGTGCAGGCTGGGCTGAGGGACACATACCACCCCCACCCACGCACGAATTTCATGTGCTGGGCCTCTAGTATACATATATTTAATACTACAAAATGTTTTTAGAATGATATTGCTGAGAAAAGAACTGATAAGATCATAGAGGTTAATTTATTTTGACAGTAAAATTTTAACAGGCTCTTTTACTATAAAATTACTATATGCTCATTATATAAAAGATTAAACAATACAAAAATAAAGGGGAAAGTGGAAGTCTATCAAAATTGGAGAGAGGTTAGGGATGGAATAGACTTGGGAATGTCTGTTATACACATTATTAACTATCTACAAAGAAAAGAAAAAAAGTGATTTTACATCAAGACAGTTGCATCAAAATGGCTGCATTATAATATAGCCATTATAATGTTAGGATGGCCAACAACAAATTGTCCTGCTATGTTGTTCATTGACTCACCATTTAAGATGATGACAAAGGTTACACTTCCTTTGTTTACTATGTATTGAAAAAGTCTATGATGCTGTAGGCAGCTTTCCATGGAGGAAAAAATGAAATTCAGACACTGTAAAATGTACAATTTTAAAGAGCTCCAGTAGCTGTTCTGAGCATGAATAGGAAGCCACTCATTATAAGTTTGTGAAGATCTGAGTTTGCCTGCAGATGTTTTCACTGCATTTGTGAAACAGGTTAACGTGGACATGAAGGTAAGTTCACACTCTCCGGCTTCAAACAGTGTTCATACAAGGCACTTATATCAATGGCATAGTAATCCCTGCCTCGTAGTGAAAACCAAGGCCAGCTTTAGTAGAATATGAAAACCAATTTCATCTTTAGTATCTTCCTTTCAGCACTATCTATCGTTACCATATTGTCTCCATAACGATTGGTCCTTGCTCTTGTCCCAGGCCTGTGTACACTTCTTTATACACAGGCCTGTTGACACCTTGCTCTTACCCAGCTGCTAACTGGAGAATATTTGATACGCAAATTCATCCTAATGGGGCACATACCTAACAAGCCTGTCCCATCCGGAGAGAGACACATTTTAACATTGAAAATGTAGCTCCAGCCATTGAATTACCCATTGGGCTGAAAGGAAAAATATGCCCCAAATCTCATCATGTAAGTTTGTAAGGTTGTTCTTTCTTCCCTTCTTCACAAGGCTGGCGTCTCCAGGGTGTTTTAGTGACATGAAAAATTTATGCACAGCGTATACTTAATGTAAAAGGTTAGAAACTGGTTATAGATGGTGAATAATTACTAATGGCATTGAACGTGTTCATTTTCACTGTACCAAGAGCTTTATTATAATGGTTATACATCTACAACCTGAAATTCTTCAAGTGTTTAAAATGTGGGTTCCTAGTGATTTCTGTGGCTATTTTAAACTATGTAAGATTCAATTGATCATTAAAAATAAAAGTCAGTTGACCTGATTGGTTTTTAGCTATCACTCAAACTTAGTAATACCTTCCCTTAAGCCCTAATGTTACCTGTTACCTATGCTACTTTGAATATATATATTTGAGTGATATACCCACAAAGTAATAACTTAGGTAATGCATTCAATGTCTCCTGTGAAAATGAAAATGATCACTTGGACAGCTGTGCTCCTCCTGAGCTGGATAAGGTTTGTAATATCAGTAAGTATTAAAGGTAAACATTCCTTTTTTTCCTGTAAAATCCTATGTAAAGCTTCTTCACAGAGAGGGCGGATGTAATGAAGAAATGGTGTACATACATCGCCTTTAGAATGTCTTGGTGGGATTTACACTCGTCACTCTCTTAACACCTATATTAACAAAATTTTATCTTTCTTTTATTTATGTGGCTTTGTGTCACTACAAATAAATACAGCTTTACCTAACAGGATTTTGTTTCAATATGAGTTCTCTGATATATACCTGAGTATGTCAGAGTTCTTTGCTCTAGGTTACTAAATTAGTTTTAGACATAGACTCTAACAAAAATCAAGTATTACCTACATTGATAGACTTTTCCCTTATTTCACTTTGCAGTGCATTTTAATTTCTTTCTTCACAAATATTTTAACTTTTTGGATTTAATAAAAAGTAAATATATTTTATTGCTGTTCAACTCTTTGGTTAAAGTAAATAATACATAATCAAAGCTCACAAAAGGTGTACAGAATTTGTGTTAAATAATATCATAGTGTGTCCTGTGCAGAATATATGCCTTTTATATCACCTATAGGAACTAACAGTGTCTTGCACATAATATGTATTTAATAACATATTTGATATTAGTTCAATAAGAACTATGAATGAAAAAATGATAAAATAATTACACCTCTAGAAGAAAGGTACCCAGTCTGGCACGCTTTTTAGTAAATGAATAGATACACACATTTAAAGCATAGAAAAATCTGAAACTTAATAAGATAATTTCACATTTCTCATTTTTTACTTTTATTAATATTCTAAAAATTTAAGTGGTCCTCTATAATAATCAATTGAACTCTAAACATAGCATTAACTAAGTACCTAAAGACATTTTTATAGGATTTAATAATCTAATTGAGCCAACTAATAACTTGAAAACTATATGATGTACGTATTTTTCTATTTTTCACTCTGAGTAGCTTGCACCAAAATCCAACGAGGCTGACAATATAGTTAGGAAGGCACACATTCCAAGATATTTCAACTTTTCAAAATAAGTGAAAATTACTTTATTTTGGAAAGGTAAGTAGTCAAATACTTACAAAGCAGTGTTACATGTCCATCCATACTAGATAACAGCAAAATAATTGTATGTGTATGTTTTTTGTTTTTAACCATATACCTTTCAAAAATATGCTTGTACTTTTAAAGTATACTTTTTAAAACATTTATTTTTCCTTAAATATAAAATATGGGTATGACTTAAGTAACTGCAGCAAGTAAATCAGCGCATCGTATAGTGGATATCATGATCAAAGAGTTTATGACATAAACAATATTGTTTTTATTTCACTCTTTAAAAATATTTATTAGTCTTAACTTGGTACATATTGCTCTAGTTAAAAATAAAAAAAAATAGCCCAGCCCTGGCTGATGGGGCTCGATTGGTTGGAGCATCCCCCAGTACACCGACAGGTCACGGGTTCAGTTCCTGGTCAGGCCATATACTTAGGTTAAGGTTTCCATCTCTGGTTAGGGGGTGTACAAGAAGAAACCTATTGATATTTCCTTCTCATATCAATATTCCCCGTCTCTCTATATGTCTCTCCCTTTCCCCTCCCCTCTCAAAAAAATCAATGAATATGTCCTCAGGTTAGGATTAAAAAATAGCACATATCATTTATTTTTTATTTTTATTTTTATTTTTTTGTGTGGGCAGCTCAGGGCTTGGGATCAGAAGCCTGGGTTTGCATGACAGCTCTTGTACTTCGCTTTGGCTGGACTTAGCCCATATCTTTTAAATAAAATACAGATATTTTAACGGCTTGAAAAATTTTACATGTTGTGTGAAATGAATATTTCCCTATTCTGTCTCATTTCACTCTTATTTAAAAATTATTTTCCCCTACTAAAGTTAAACATATGGCTCAGACAAGTAATACATTGCATATATGAGCTTGCTAGCATGGATTTATGAATTATTCCCTCTTTGTACATTTAGGTAGGGTTGTTTATTTAGCTTCCTCAAAACTATCTTTACTTATATCTTTAGAGATATTAATATGCTAATATAAAAATCAAATCATATAATTGTGATATGTTTATTAAAAGTAAACATCAATTAACATCTATATATAATTAATTGCATTCCACTGAGAATCCTCATTAACGTCATAGGGTTTATATTATACGAGAACATGTTATCACTGTGTTGCAAGTTTCTTAGCATTACTTGCAACAACATTGTCATTTAATTAGTCGGCTCAAGCCTGAAACTGTCAGTCATCCTTGAACATCTTTCTGTCCCTTATGCCCCCAAACGAAATTCACCACTAACTTCTGTCAGCTTTATTCCTCAACATTTTCATTATATTTCCACTCTCTTCATACCAGTTTGGCTTTCCATCATCCTTTTTCAGAGTACTGAAACAGCCTTCTAACTAATTGCCCCGATTACACATGTGCACTCTCAAATCCATTCTCCCCATTCTTACTGGTTTTAGAATAAATACCAAAACCTTCATCATGGTTTATGAAAGGCATCCTGATCGGGCCCCTATCTACCTCATCAGTAGCATAGTTTACCCTTCCCCCCACCCCCCACATGAATGCTTCAGCTACACGGTCTACTGTCAGTTCCTTGAACACATCATGCTCTCTCCTCTGTTGCGAATACTTTCTTGCATTTCCTACCTCTCCTCACATCACCAGTTAACTCCTATTAAGCCTCCAGAGCACAACCTAAAAGATATTTCTCCTGGGAACAGGGACACCTTTCTAAATGCCTCCCCGCCACCTCCAAACCTCCAAGGCTAGGTCAGCTTCTTTTGTTATATGCCCTCATAGATAACACTGTGTAATTTCCTCATAGCACTTATCGCAGTTGATAATTATACACATGTTTGTGATTAGTTGGGGATTGCCACCTCCTCCACTAGATATGAACTCCATGAGATCAGGGATGCTATTTGCTTTTGTTAATATTGCATTCTTAGCATCTAGCACATTGCCTAGCATGTGGTTCAGTAAATATTCATTTCACTGAATAACTGAATAAACAAATAGGTTATATCTATTAAAAAGTCATTTGTGTGACTTTTTGAGATGGTTAATATGTGGTAGTTCAACTGCAGAGGATATTTTTCTACTCCCCGCCAAGTGGTCAAAAATTAGAAGCCTGAGTTACTAAGATCTTAGCAAAGGGTTGCGGATGTGAGCTAGCAACTAACTGTGACAGCAGTAAAAGTATAGTCATGACTTTAAATGTAACATTAGCTATGCAAGCAGTTGACACTTATAACTGCCTAGTTTGAATTTTTGAGCAGTCCAACAGGGATTTTGAATAGGTTTTTCTCACCCTGTTTCATGCACCAAGAACTTCATAGTTAGGTAATTAAATCATATCACTGCTATGCGTTATTAAACAAGCAAATTCAAAGTTGTGAAAACTGAATTAGAGCACAACCTATAAAGTATTTAGGATCATTGCTAAAGGGGCTTATGTTTCACACTTAAAAAATAGAATATATATAATATACTGTAAATATATGACTATATGCATTACATAGCATAGACATGAATATAATTAAAATGTGATGTTACTGAGTGAATACATTACTAAGTGATAACAATTTTAGTTTATATTTCCTCTTGGCAAAAGTAAAAACATGAATGAATCTTATTTCTGCTTTGATATGATATTGTACTTTATTTTTTATTTTTTTATATTTTTATTAATTTCAGAGAGGAAGGAAGAGGGAGAGATAGAAACATCAATTATGAGAGAGAATTATTGATTGGCTGCCTCCTGCATGCCCCCTACTGGGGATCGAACCCGCAACCCAGGCATGTGGCCTTGATCGGAATTGAACCTGGAACCCTCTAGTCTGCAGGTCATTGCCCTATCCACTGAGCCAAACCGGCTAGGGCTGTACTTTATTTTTAGTACAATGAATTACACTGTGTTATTTTGCAGTGACCCAGATTTGTCCTAAATCACATATATTTTCCATAACTCTTACATTTTAATAGCCTGGTCATATTTCTTTTTTTTTTTTACCTGTTAAAATATTGACAATTTTAAGACAACACAATGAGTGCTAGAACAATGTTCTTCAAACCTATTGTGTATAGGATCATCTGAAGATACTGTTCAGATGTTGATATTAATTCAGTAGGTCCAGGGATGGGCCAGAGTGTTTGTGTTATAACTCTCAGTTGATGTTAGACTGCCAGCCCATGGAGTACACTTGGAGTAGCAAAGTAAAAAAGCAGAGGTCGACAAACTTTCTGTAAAAGGCCAGATAGTAAATATTTTGATGTTGTGAACCATGTAGTCTTTCCCAATTACTTAGCTTTGAACTTATAGCATGAAGTCAGCCATTGGCAACACATAAATGAATGGGTGTGGCTGAGGTCCAAGAACTTTATAAACACTGAAATTCAAGCTCCATACAATTTTTACATAGTATGATATATTATTCACCTTTTGATTTTTGCCAATCATTTAAAAATGTAAACACCATTCTTAGCTCATATGCCATACGAAGACAGTTGCGGGAGCCCCTTACACGCCCCGCATGGTTCAGGGTTCCCGTTCAGGTTCGAGTTCTGGAGGAGGCCGCACGCAAAATGAAGAGAGAGAGACTAGAAGAAAACTAATTTAGAATAATGGGGACCAGGCGTGGCATCTTCCCACTAGTGGGTAAGATTGCCCACCACACCGGCCTTGCTCAAAGCTTTTATTAGGGCAAAGGGGAAAACAATCACATCCTTAACCTAAGGGCATGAAACCCCAACAACAAAGAGGCAACAAGAATTTAAGAGATATATGTACTAATATTTGTCAAACTGTATGTAATTAAAAAAAATAATAATAAATAAATTTTTAAAAAAGAATTTACATATCAATAACAGAGGTGGAGGGCTACTTTAACTATCAAAGTCTCCATCTAAACGATGAGTGAATAGCTCCCCCACTATTCCGGGGAATTAAGGTCAACCAATCTTTAGGCACATTTCTCTACTAAGTGACAATGACTGGTCTCTGGCAGACAGTCTGGAGTTTGCTGACGACTATTCTAGGGCATAAAATATCAATGGATAACTTTGCCAGAGGTGGGAAGTGTGTGAGGGGAGAAGTAGGCTCTGAGGGAAAGATTGCAGTTGAGCTAGGGCTTGAGAAGTGGCAAACAGCAGCAACTTAGTGTTTTCCAAACTGAAAGCATAGGAATGTGGTATAAGAACTAGCCATTCTGTTATGAGTTTGTTCATATTCAGGGAGAAATTTTACCCTGATAAATATATGTCTCTATTTTTATCAAATATGTTTTACTTTGACAGCATAAATAATATTTTATATACCTATAGACTGTGGACATTTATATTTATAAGACAATATTGACATGGAAAATAAAAAAAAAATTTTTTTAAACAAAGAACTAGCCTTTCTGGGTTGAGAAGGTTTGAATGAAATGGGATTCCTTATATACATATTTAAATGGTTTCAAATTTTAATGAGTTATGGTGTCAGTTAAGAATACAAATGAGGGATGAGGACATATTTGTAATACCTTAACCAATAAAGAAATTAAAGATTAAAAAAATAAATCATAGATTTGTTAATTAAATAAAATTTAAAAATAAGAATACAAATGAGAAGTGGCGGGGGGTGTTCCATATTTCTGTTGAGAAGCAGAAAGAGAATAGAAATGATTGGGGGGAGGACAGGAAAAATACATTTGAAAAGTCAGGACTCTCTGCAAGTGACTGCAGACTGTTCTCCTGTGAAAGCTTTGTGGAAGCATTTGTATCAATGATCAGGGTTTGAAATTCATTGATGAGAAGTGTGATGAGTACCACAGAGCTAGGCAGAGCAAGGCAATCAAGCCACTTGTCCCTTGTTACAAAGCACACAGCAGCCTAAAAAAGAAACTAAGAACTGAGGATTGAAGATTAAAAAGATGGTCTCTACAAATGTTTCAGCATCTGACAGACTTTGCTGATGAGCTACAGAGAAGGCATACATGCGGAGGAGTAAAATGAGCATAGGTGTTTTGTTTTTTTTTATAAGATGGTTCTATTATTTCTCTGGAAGTGGCCTTGGAGTGAGATGATGGAATATTATAAAAAACACCAGAGTTGGGAATTACGAAAGAAGGAATATCAAATAGAAATTTAATTCAATCTCAATACATTTGGAATGTTCTTCTACTAATTCTCTTTACATTTTCCAACTCATCCTTTTGAAAAGGACTTTGTCTACTTCTTTTGGAGTAATGTATGTGTCATTGGAATGCTGGAAAATGAATTAAGATTTTCTGAGAACTTATACACAAGGGATTTCAGTATTTTTTTTATTCTCCAAACAATCTAATAAATGGGAACTTATGGCCACCAATTATTTACCTATCTCTCCCACCAAATAGGGAATGCATCTACCAGTAGTTGTGCTTCAGTCGTAGCCCACAGGTAAAAAAAAAAAAAAAAAAAAAAAATGGGAGGGAGAACAAAAGGAGAGTTTCTACTTTTCCACAATAGAAGGGAAGCTAAAATTTTGGTCAGAAAATTTTAGGTGATTTTTACATACTGACAAACCATGAGAGGACAAGCAACTTGATTAATGGAAATTAGGAAGAATAGCAAATGCAGACATAGGAAATTATAAGCTTTTGTTTTGTTTTGTTTTTACTATTCAAAGAGCCTGTGACCAGGTTTCTTATTAAATGAGGATACATGATATATATAGTTACAATATAAAATATCATTTATTGAACATCTACTCAATGCTAGGCTATGTGCTGAAAATTATACATATTATTCCATTTAATTTTTACATTTCAAATGAAAGTGATTATTAGTACCCATACTTAAGATGTGAGGCCTCCAGGGTATAAGTGAATTATCCAGGTTCTCTGAGTCCTATGGGTTTGCCAAAAAAAGCTGCTATTGTGTAAATCTTGTAATATTAAGTACCTAGTACATATCAAATACTAAACAAAAGTTAGCTACTGTTGTTTTCTTGCTATTATTGTTACTAGCATTGTTGCCATTTACTTAACTCCTCAAAGCCTTATTTACAGCAACCATAACATGGAACTCAGTACAAAATAAGTTCATCAGAGGGATTGTATGAAGCAACCCACTTAAACTTTCTGTCATATAGATGCTACTTAGTAAATATCAAAACCCTATAAATTTTCTCTTTTAAAAAATATATATACTTTTTATTGATTTCAGCGAGGAAGGGAGAGGGAGAGACATCAATGATGAGAGAGAATCATTGATTGTCTGCCTCCTGCACACTGGCTACTGGGGATCAAGCCTGCAATCCAGGCCTGTGCCCTTGACTGGAATCAAACCCAGGACACTTCAGTCTGCAGGCCGATGCTCTATCCACTGAGCCATGTCAGCTAGGGCTACATTTTCTCTTGAAGAATGCTTTTTCTTTTCAAATAAGGCAAAATAAGCCCAGCTGGTGTGCTCAGTGGTTGAGTGTTGACCTATAGCCCAGGAGGTCATGGTTTGATTCTCTGTCAGGGCACATGCCCGGGTTTTTTGGATCAATCCCCACTAGGGAGCATGCAAGAGGCAGCGGTTCAATGATTCTCATCATTTATGTTTCTATCTATCTCTCCCTCTCGCTTCTTCTCTGAAATCAATAAAAAAAATTAAATAAGGCAAAACGAATATTGATACTTTCTATTATTTAGTGGCATGCCTCTGCATAATGAACTTGACAATTTAATTTCTGAAAACAATGTGTGGCTAGGAAAAAAATGACTGCCTTAAGTGCTTGGAAACAGGAGGGTAAAAGAGATTATGGCTGAAATACTCAGCATATACTTCAAAGTTTCTGAGGTTTTTTTTCTTCCCCATCCATTATTTACTATACTTTGTATCTTTAAGGACTTAAATAGATATTTTTAAGTGTTCTTATCTACTCTAATAAAAGAGTAATATGTAAATTAACCATCACTCTGAGACACCTAAGCCACGCCCACCAAGCCACACTCACCAGCCAATCAGAGCGACTGTATGCAAATTAATCCATCAAAGATGGTGGTTAATTTGCATACACAGGAGAGCAAAGACTAAAGAAAGCATAGAAGGAAGCCAAGTGCTGCAGAAGGAAGCCAAGCAGTGGAGAAGGGAATGGAGCTGAGGCAGTGGAGACGGTGAAGAAGGGAGGGAGAAGGGGTGGGGGTGGGGAGCCAAGGCGGCAGAGACAGGAGCTGAGGCCGCAGAGACAGGAGGGAGCCGAGGAGGCAGAGACGGGGCCGAGGCGGGCTTCACTCCCTTCCCTGCTTCACTCTGGCTCAGGAAGCCCTCTTTCCCGCTCCCCGTCCCACCACTTTGCTTTCCCGCTCCCCGGTGCCCTGCAAGTGGCCTGGGAAGCCCACCAAGCAGGCAACTGACTGCCTGCTGCCTCTTTCCAGCTCCCCGATGCCCCTCCAAGGGCCTATACAGCTACCAAGCAGGCCGCCGACCCCCTGCCACCTCTTACCCACTCCCCGATGCCCCTCCAAGGGCCTGGACAGCTGCCAAACAGGCCGCCGACCCCCTGCCACCTCTTTCCCACTCCGCGGGCCG
>PVJC01036824.1:0-17525 GCA_004026665.1 Murina feae | reverse complement strand
AAACTCAAATAGAATAGCTACTAGTAGCAACAAATGACATCTACAAAGACCTAGAGATGAATGGAGTACATCAACTAATCAATCAATTAACAATTAACATCTAACAAGGTAAGGAGAAACAGAATTTAAAAAAATAACCAAAATACAACCAAAAAACAAAAAGGAAAAGCGAGACAGTCTCACCAAAAATTATAAAAAAAACCCTAGTATAATAAAACGATGCTTTAGGAAATCTGAAAATAGAATGAAGAACACTAATCTCAAAATAATATAAAGATAAAATAAAATGACTCTTAGAAAAAGAAAAAAAAAAGTAGTAGTAATAATATTGATTAAAAATAAAGATACAATAATTAAAAAGATAAAATCAAGTGAGGAAAAAAGACAAAAAAATGTTTATTAATGGAAAAAAAGAAAAAGAAACAAAATTTTTTTAAAAAAAGAAAAAATTAAAAAAAGAGAGAAAAATGTGCAGTAGTGAGGGTCATTCACTTCTTCTGCTCTTCTGATTGGTGCGTCTTAGTCTTGTCAGCTATTCAGGAGAGTGTGGAAGTTTCCTGCAATTCACTGCTCCTCTGTGTCATAAACCAGTCCTGATTTAAAAGCCGGCAGTATCTAGGTTGTGTTTTTAAAAATAAATCATTTTTACAGTTCAGGGTAGAGTCTGGGTGTGGCTGTATTAGTTGCCTGGATACTGGAGGGAGGGTTTGTCTCCTCAGAGCACAATGGCTGCTTAGTTCCCAGGCTCCGGCATGAGTCAGCACCAAACTCGCTGCCACCTTTCCTGGACCCCCTCTCTCTCCAGATTCCACAACCCAGCACCCTCTCCCACACTCCAGCCACAGGTAAATGTCTGTATCCACAATGTCTTATGCGTGGGGTTCAGTGCAGTTAGACTCCGACCACAGAGGTGGGAGAGGCTGCGGCCACGCGTGTGCCTCTCCTGCTGGCACGCTTCAGTCTTTACTGTGGACCCAGATGTAGAATCCACTTAGGGGGCACCTTCTCTCCTGCCTGCACGCCCCAGCCCTTTCCTGATTGTGAAGCCGGATCGAGAATCCCCTGCCGACCAGCAGTTCCACGGACCCTCTTTCCGCTGCGCCGCCGGTCTCAGAAGACATGGCTGGGTGCTGGCGCCAGTGCCGTGCGGAGACTTTCCGATCCTCAGGGCTAAGGTCTGGTAAAATATCTTTCCCAAAGCCTTGAATTTACCTCTCTCAGGAGTCTTCTGTCTTATCCAGCTGCAGGCTGTCTCCCAGCTCGATCTCCACTGCCAATTCGGGCTGGAAGCTACTCGTTTCAGCTGCTTTCCCTATCTCTGGTTCATGTTTTCTTATCCATTCAGCTACCCTATGTCTTTTGATTGGAATATTTAATCCATTTATATTAAAGCTCATTATTGAGAAGTACTTGTTTGTTGCCATCTTAGTTCTTTATGCATGCTTTCCTTTATCCCTTTCTATTTCTCCTTTAGAGTAGTCCCTTTAGCATTTCTTGCATTGCTGGCTTGGTGGTAATAAACTCTTAGTCTATTTTTGTCTGTGAAGCTCCAGATTTCACCTTTAATTTTGAATGATAGCCTTGCTGGATAGAGTATTCTTGGGTTCAATCCCTTGATTACATCACTTTGTATATTTCATTAATTCCTTTCTATCCTGATGTGTTTCTGTTGATAAGTCCGTTGATAGTCTAATGGGAGATCCTTGTAGGTAACTTTATAGCTATCTCTTGCAGCCTTTATGTTTCTTTCTTTGTCTTTTACATTTACCAGTTTAATTATGATGTGTCTTGATGTGGGTTTTTTGGGATTCATCTTGCTTTGGACTCCATATGCTTCTTGGATTTGTGTGACTTTCTTTCTCAAGCTGGGAAATTTTTTGCCATTATTTCTTCAAACCGATTTTCTATTCCTTGCTTAGCTTCCTTTACTTCTGACAACCCTATTATGAGGATGTTGTTGCATTTCAAGTTGTCCAAAGCTCCTTTAGACTCTTATCCTTTTTTTATTTATTTTTATTTTTTATTATTATTGCTTAAAATATTACAAAGAGTAGTACATATGCCTCTTTTTTTCCCTTTGCCCTTTCCCTCTCTTCCCCTACCCTCCAGTGTCTTGTGTCCATTGGTTATGCTTATATGGATAAATAAAAGTCCTTTGGTTGACCTCTTTCCCCTCCCCCGCAACCCTCCCCAACCCTCCCACTATAGTTTGACAGTCTGTTTAATGTTGCTCTGCTTCTGTATCTGATCCTTGTTTATCAGTTTATAATGGTCTTTATTATCCATAGATGAGTGATGTCATGCGGTATTTTTCTTTCATTGATTGGCTTATTTCACTTAGCATAGTGCTCTCCAGTTTCATCCATGATAATGCAAATGGTGGGAATCCCTTCTTTTTTACAACAGTATAGTATTCCATTGTGTAGATGTACCACAGTTTTCTAATCCATTCATCTGCTGATGGGCTCTTAGGCTGTTTCCAAATCTTAGCTATGGTGAATTGTGCTGCTATGAACATAGGGATGCATATATCTTTTCTGATTGGTGTTTCTGGCTTCTTGGGATATATCCCTAGAAGAGGGATCACTGGGTCAAATGGCAGTTCCATTTTTAAGTTTTTGAGGAAATGCCATACTGTCTTCCATAGTGGTTGCACCAGACTGCATTCCCACCAGCAGTGCAGGAGAGTTCCTTTTTCTCCACATCCTCTCCAGCACTTGTCATTTGTTGATTTGTTGATGATGGCCATTCTGACAGGTTTGAGATGGTACCTCATTGTTGTTTTGATTTGCATCTCTCGGATGATTAGTGACTTTGAGCATGTTTTCATATGTCCCTTGGCTTTCTGAATGTCCTCTTTCGAAAAGTGTCTGTTTAGGTCCTTTGCCCATTTTTTGATTGGATTGTTTGTCTTCTTTTTGTTAATTTGTAGGAGTTCCCTATATATGTTGGAGATTAAACCTTTATCAGTGATAACATTGGCAAATATGTTCTCCCATGCAGTGGGATTTCTTATTGTTTTGTTGATGGTTTCTTTTGTTGTGCAGAAGCTTTTATTTTGATGTAGTCCCATTTGTTTATTTTCTCTTTAGTTTCCAACACTCTAGGAGCTGTATTGGTGAAGAAATTGCTTTGGCATAAGTCTGATATTTTGTTACCTTTAAATCTCTCTAGTATTTTTATGGTTGCCCATCTTACATTTAAATCCTTTTTAAAAAATTATTTTTTCCTGCTCCTGCTCAACTTGTGTGTTTTTCTACTTTGTCTTCTAACTTGCTGATTTGATCCTCAGCTTCTTCTAGTTTAATGTTGAAGCCTTCCATTGTGTTCTTTATTGCAGCTATGTCATTCTTCATTTCTTCTTTATTCTAATTCATGTTGGTGAAACTCTCATTAATCTCCTTCTAATTCTCTCTGAATTGTGTATATTTGTTATCCAGATTTCTGAGCATCCTTATAACCATTACTCTGAATTCTCTTTCTGACAAATTACTTTTTTAAAAATAATAAATTTTAATGAATTATGCACTATACTGATCAGATGACAATTGAAGGACTTTGGCCCATCTTGGGCACCACATTTTTTTAAATAGATTTTTTATTGATTTTAGAGAGGAAGAGAGAGGGATAGAGTGATGGAAACATCAATGATGAGAGAGAACCATTGATCGACTGCCTCCTGCATGCTCCCTACTTGGGATAGAGCCCACAACCCAGGCATGTGCCTTTGGCCAGAATCGAACCCAGGACCCTTCAGTTTGTAGGCTAATGCTCTAGCCACTGAGCAAAATTGGCTAGGGCAACAAATTACTTTTAATTCCTTTTCTAGCTATTCTTTTTTTTCTTTTGGGGATTATTTCTTTGTATCCTCATTTTTGCTGTCCCATTGAAATTTTTTCTATATCTTAGATCCAACTGCTATGCCACTGAAGTTCTTTTGGGAGTGGTTCTATATAGTTGGTGGTTTGTGGGACCCAGTGGTGTCATCTCTCAGGTCTCCTGAGCTGGGTGTTCTAGTGGAGCCCCCTGCTTGCATTATTTGGGTTCTCATGATGTAGATGGGTCTTGAATGTTAGTTTCTCATTTGTGGATAAAGTCTCCTCACATGTTGTCTGACAATGTGACTCATACCTGGCCTCATCCTGCACGCTGTTGTGGATGTGCTTGTGGTTCTGGCTTTTGTGGCAGGGGTTGCCTGAGTTCTCACTGGCCCACAGCTCACTGGAAGGTCCTGGAGTCCACCACCTGGGTGACTGGGGTCCTGGTGCCCTCAGCTGGGGTAGTGCAACTCTGGCCTATGTGGCATGACTCTTGCCAAGGTGACATCACTCTGTGAATCACTATGAGGCTCCTGAAGCCCATAACAGGGAGGTGGGCATCCTGGAGTTTGCAGGTGAGGCAATAGGACTCTAGCTATGGTGGCTTCAATCTGCGAATCATTAGATGGTCTATGAGCCAGCCACCAGGGATATGGGGATCACAAGGTCTGCAGCAAAAGCTGGATGACCTTGACCCAAGAGGCATACACTCAGCAACTCCCTGAGGTGCCCAGGATCCAGTGTCCCAGGAAGAAATAGTTACAGGGTCCACTGCTGTAGCAGCACAACTGAGGGTCCAGGAGCCAGCAGCTGGAGAACCAGGAGTTCCTGGGTCTGCGGGTCTGCAGGGGAGGCAGCATGACTTTGTCCATAGTGGCTGCGGGGTCCCAGGTAAAGTCCAAGGCCAGTCTAGGTGGTGGGGTTCCTGGGTGCCTAGTCATGGCTGGTATCCCCTTCAAGATGGTGTGATTTCTGTGTCTGGAAGTTTAATTATTTCTTTATTTTATTTAATAGATATAAGTCATTTATTTCATTTATCATTTTATTCATTGTAGTCTTTATATCCAAAAATTTTCTTTAGTTCTTTATCATAGCTTTATTTTTTGTCAAAATTCTTATTTGTTCATGCATCTTTTTCGGAATTCACTGAATTGTCTGTGTCCTCTTATACCTCATGAGCTTTTTAAAGGCAATTATTTGATTTCTGTATCAAAAAGTGTATAGATCTGCAATTCTTTCATGTTGGTTACTAGAAAATTAGTGTATTCCTTTTGTGGTTTAATGTTTTCTTAATTTTTAATTGCTCCTTGTAGTCTTGCATTGCTAACTTTACATTTGTAGATACAGTAAACTGTTCTGTACTTTACTGACTGGCTTTGAGGGAAAATGCTTTCATCCATCTCCTCAGCTAGGTATTATGAGGACTTTTCAAACTTTTCTATAGACATGCCAACTTCATATCTCTTTTTTTCCTCCAGGGAAGTATGCAAATTCTTAAAGTTTTATTTCTTTTCTGAATCCTGCAATGTCAGGCTGGGTTCTGAGAGCCTTTAACTTATTTTCTCTAGTGCAGTGCCACAAAATGGTCAAGTTTGGATGCCTTCTCCCAATCATACAAAGATGGTTAGGCATTCTGCCTATTTTTGTTAATATGTAAAGACTTGAACTTAGTGTCAGTGGTTGGGCTGTAGAGAGCTGAGCAGAATATATAAGTGAGGCGCACAGAGGATTTGGAGTGCCCATGCACCAATTAAAGGAGTCATTAGTTAAGGCATCTCAAGAAGCTTATGGGTAGATTTCCTCATAGTTCCACAAAGCATTTAGTAAGATCAATGTCCCTTTCATGAGTTCTGAGCTCCAGTTGTTTATCTTGCAGCCTCTCCTCTACAAACTCATCAACTTTGCCAATAACCTCAGTATTCTAGGTGGAGCATGAAAGAGTTTAGCCTCTTGGACAGTACCTTACTTGGCTGTAGAATCCAAACATTCACTGACTACACTCATTTTTCCTTGTGCAGGAAATAACAGATTAAGTTGGTTGCTCTTGGCACTGATCTGTGCAGTCTTGTGGGAGGGATGCTGGGGATAAAGTGAAGTTGTTTTTACTCTCTTCAATGTATCTATTCTTGGATTTTTGGCCTCAGTAGTGTTCTTGAATTTCTCGACTGGACTTTTGGACTTCCACAAAGTTGACCATGGGTGGTTGTCAAAATAGATGTGCTGTGGAGGGAGGCCAGTAGAAAATTTCTATTCTGTCATTGTGATATGCTATTCTTCCTCAAATTTCTTTGTCACTAATTTTATAACTATGTTCACTCCAAGTCACTGGCTATCTAGCTAAACCATTGGAAATAGTTTATTAATTACTATATAATTATGTGTATGGTCATATATCCTTCTAAGCAAAATGAACAACCAGATTTACTGCCCCAAATTCTTCTCACTGGTAGGATTTTTTCTTTCTCATTGTCCTTCAGTGATGTCCCAGAAAAGGAATGCCCCAGAGAGTCAGTATAGCAAGAATAGAGATCATGGGCATTTGGGGTACATATTTATGTAACTTAATTGTGTCATCAGTATCTGTTCACACTCAACCATGTATATACCACTTATTTTGATGGTGGAGTTTTGATATTCACATCCATATTTATAACTTAGTGGGTCAGATAATACTTTTTTTAATTATGGGAAGCTCAGTTTACATGGTAACTTGGTAACCCTTCATTAAATATTTAGTCTCTACTAAGCTCAGTAGCAGGCTAAATCCTGTTTCTCAGTAAGAGAGTAATCTGCAGATAATGGAAGGAACTTGCTCTAAAATTATAAAGGTCTGCTCTGTAATTCACCTATGGGAGACTGACATTCAAATAAGTATAGAGCAGTTGCTATTTCTCTCTTACCAGGTATGCCCAGTCAGCATATGTAACCACACTCACATTGCCTTTGATTGTTGAATGATGTCACTTGTTTCCTGACATGCCAGAATGCAATTATTTCCATTGAATTCAAGTTTTCCAGTTGAGTGAATGTGGTTCCCATTGTAAGATCTAGCCTATTTCGAAGAGTCATTATGTATTTCTTCAAAGATGCTAGAGCCCTCCCTCACAAATTTGCTTCTCAAACTATTGGTGAAATGTATGAATTATGGACCCTCTTAATGTGGGTAAGTAGATTTCAAATGGCAAATTCACTTTAACATTTCAATTTATCCAAAGCTCTGAATTCTTTTCTCTATATGAACCAAGGAAGATCCAACATTTTCAGTTCACTCACAGTAGACCATAGTTTTGGTTCACATTTCAGCCAATCAACCAAAGTGTTAGAGTGTTTTTAACTACCAAACTGCAACATTAATTTCTTTTTTTCCTTAGTGTGTCCATAACAATAAATGCAACTTGATCCAAATTTATACTTCTTCTATCATCAGCTGACCCCCCACACTTAGTATCCATTCTCATACACATTCCCCACATTCCTGCTTATATAAATTATAAATATCAAGTTGTTTTTTTAGATTGTACCTCACCTCAAGATTATACTTCATAACTCACTTTTAAGGGCCTATTGTTACTTTAGTTTAGTTATAGGTCTAGAAGCAAAAAGGGATGGTGGGGCCAGGCCTGAGGAAAATGACCATTGTCTTTCAAGATAACTGCCTCAGGTGAGGGAATTACCTTATCCTTAGGTAACATTGATTTAATCATTCTAATGTGGATATGGAAAGAACAATATTACTGGGTGGGGGTGACACTGGGCATTGGAGGTTACTTATGCTGGCTTTGGGAAAGCCACTTTTACTGGTTGTTGGAAGGCCAGTTCCACTGAGGTAGTCAGAACTCTTCAGATAACAAATAAAACTAATAAGAAATTAGGATCCCATTGTCCCAAGCTTCATCAGTCTTCTTATATGCCCCATCCAGATTTATGTAATCCCAGTATTTTCTTATTGATACCCTTACTTTGAAAGTAGATAGCCTATGAATCTAAGAGTTCAAATTCATCCATAATTTACCCAATTTTAGAGTGAGTTTTGCCTGACCAATGTGGCTCAGTTGATGGGGTTTCCTCCTGAGCACCAAAAGGTTGCTGGTTTATTCTCAGTCAGGGCATATGCTCAGGTTGTGGGCTCAATCCCTGGTAGGGGACATACAGGGAATAGCTAATCTATGTTTAGCTCTCAATAGATGTTTATCTTTCTCTCTCTTTATCCCTTCCTCTCTTTCTAAAAAAAATCAAGAATGAATTTCATGGTTCATTTTCAAAAATTTTAGCCCTGTGGCTACAAGAGAAAAAGCTCTTCTTTAGGGCACACATAGGAGCTCTTTCATAAAGTAAAATTTTTGTCTACTCAACCCTGTTATGTATTTTTTTGTTGTTGTCAATTTCACCTGAGGATATTTTTCCCAATGATCTTTTAGTGAGAGTGGGAGAGAGAGGGTAAGACAGAGAGAAATATTGATGTGAAAGAAACACATCGATTGGTTACCACCTGCACAAGCCCTGACCAGGGCCTGGGCCTGGGAAGAGTCTGCAACCAAGGTACCTGCCCTTGACTAGAAACGAACCTAGGACCCTTTGGTCCATAGGCCGACACTTTGTCCACTGAATCAAGCCAGCTAGGACCCTATTACGCATTTTTGAATTGTGTTGTTTTCTTATATGATGTTGAATTGTAGAACATTTCTCTAAAGAAGACATACAAATCACTAAATAAGCATATGAAAATATGCTCAAAATCAATACTCACTGGTAAATACAAATTAAAATGACAAGAACATAATTCTGGACACTTATTAAGATAGTTATTAAATTAATAAGAAAATAAGAAGTGTTAAGATGACGAGAAATTTAGACTATTGTACATTGCTGGTGGGGATGTGAAATGGTGCAGCTGCTATGGATTGGTGATTTCTTAAAAATATTAAACATAGCATTACTAAATGATCTAGCATTTTATTCAAAGCAGGAACTCAAAGAGATATGTGTGCATGCCAGTGTTCATAACAGCATTACTCACAATAGTCAAAAGATGGAAGCAACTCCAGTGTTACTATGCAAACCATAATGATAAATAAACAAAATTGGGTGTATACCTACAATAAAATATTATTCAGCCTCTAAAAGGGATGAAATTGTAACAAATATTACAACATGGGTGAATGTTGAGAACGTTTACCCATTGTACCCCATAAGCATCTGTAGACACAAGCGACGGAACTTCCCCACATACTACGTAAGTCTGCAAAAAAAAAAAAAGTTTTTCCTAAGTGGCAGCCCTGACCTACTTTAAAATCATTTTTTATGAGAATTTTCAGCTCAAAATTTTTAAGAACATCCAAATTGTTAGTAATATATTTATTTTTATAATATTCATTGCAAATTGATTTTTAAATTAAATTCAAAATATCATGGCATATGGGGATGGTTTCCATTTTGGACATGTGGCAATTAACTTATTAAGCTTAGTGGAATTGCCATTATAAATAAATAACACGTTGAAGTTTTATAAAGTAAAAATAGAATAGGATAAAGTTAATTTACATGTTTTCCTCACCAATCTTCACCATTATTTCCTTCATCTGTCAAAGATAACTTCGTCTTTCCTTATTTAGCATCTACGTACTTCCTGTGGTAGATAAGAAGATATGATCAGGCTGAAGATTAATTACGTTTAAGAAGGACATAGAAAAACCTATAAATGACAGAGACAAAAAGATATCAAGATTAGTTACTGGTGGTTGATACATATCTCTGAATATTAAGGATGTTATAATAAGGAACAACTATGGCCATGATGTCTTCTAAAACATAGAGTACTGGGTATGGTTGAAAATGGGTCTATATTTATTTATCTAAGAGTAGAATACCCATAGTGATTAGTTGTCCAACTTCTTTAGCTTCAGCTCCTGGAAGCTATATTGAACCCTAATTTAGGTAAAGAATGTTGATGCCTGATGTTGAACTGAATTTGAATTGCAGGCACTTAGAAAAAGGCAGAGCCCCACAGTGAAATGAGGGCTGACCCTTTATAATATAATTACATATCCCTTTTGTTTTCTTCTTCCTGTTAGATAAGCCTGATGAAGGTGGTGAAAGTAAAAAAAATTATTAAAGAAGGTTTTAGTCAACAAAGAGTCTCATATATTAATCCTCAATTGTACCATCTTACTGCAATAAAGTCACAATCAGCATTAACTCTGGGGCAGACAAGTTAGACAATTAAGGTACTTTTCATAAACGTTATTGGAAGAGGTGAACAGTAATATCTAAGAAAGTGTTCTTTTCATTAATTTCAAAAAAATTAAAATAGCATTTTCTTTCACCACAGAGCTGAATTTGCAATAGCTCACCACTTATCAAAAAGTCACACAAGGCGGAGCCCACACCATCTTGAAGGGGAGAGCAGCCTTGACTAGGAGCCCAGCCTCACCACTACTCAGACTGGCCTTGGACACCACCCAGGACCCTACAGCCACTCCAGCCATAGTCATGCTGCTTCACCCACAGACCCCAAGACTCTTGCCCTCCTGGCCATGAGTTCCTGGGCCCCTCCATGAGCCGCTGGGTGTGCACCTTTCTTACCAAGAGCACAGGGCTCCAGCAGCAGAATATGTGACCCCCCTCATCCACTGCTGGCTTCTGGACACCTCGATGTCACTGGCCCAACGACAGAACCCACAACTACCACTTCCCTGGCTGCCAGATCCTGGGCCCCTCAGTGAGTTTCTGAGTGTATGCCTGTCTGTGAATGGTACACAGCTCTGGCAGCAGAACCCATGACTCCCCCTTCCCCAATTTCTGACTCCTGAATACCTATAAGAGTTGCTGAGTGCCTCTTTGGCTAATGGCACACAACCCCTGACTACGGCCTCCCTGGCTGATAGATCTTGGGCCCTTTGGTGAGTTGCTGAGTGTGCGCTTCTCCTGCCAAGGGTGCACTGCTTCAGATGCAGACCCCTGAAACTCCCCCTAATCTGGCTGCTGGCTCCTGGACACTATGGTTGTGTTGCTACAGCAGGAGACTCTGACACTATCACCTCCCCATCTGCCAGCTCCTGGGCTCCTTGGTAAGCCTCTGGGTGCGATCATCTCCTCCCAAGATCATACTGCTTCAACTGAAAATCCTGAGACTACTACCTCCCCAGCTGCCAGGTCCTAGACCCTTTGGTAAGCTACAGAGTGGGTGCCTCTCCAGCCAAGGTTGCACTATTTCAGTTGCAGACTCCCACATCCCTGGCCCCTGGCACTTGACCTCCTAATTATTTGCAGAATGAAGCCACCTTGGATAGAGTCCCATTGACTCACCCACAGACTCTGGGAAACCTGCCCCCCACCCCCTAGTCATGGGGACTGAGACCCTTGCAGTGATTTGAAAAGTGACACTACCCTGACAAGAGTCACACCACACTGGCCAGAGATACATTACCTCAACCTCAGGCCCTGGGACCCCGGGCCACCCAGGCCATGGAATCTGGGACCTCACAGTGAGTTGTATGTCAGCAGACCTCAGTTAACCCTTGCCACAAAAGGTGGAACAATATGCACATCCAAAATAGCTAGCAAGATGAAGCTGGGTGAGTCACATTATCAGACAACCTGTGAGGAGATTTCATTCATGAATGAAAAACTAATATCCATGAGCCAACATCATCACAAGAACCCAAATAACGCAAGTTGGGTGCTCTATTAATACACTCAGCTCATGAGACCAGAGAGACTGCACCACTGGGTACCACAAATCACCAACTACATAGGACCACCCCTAAAATAATCTGGGTGGCATAGCAGTTAGATCTAAGACATAGAAACAATTACAATGGGACAACAAAAATGGGGAGATAATGACACAATCCTCAAAGAAAAGAAAAAGAGGGATCACCAGAAAAGGAATTAAATGAAATGGAAGCAACTAATTTGTCAGAAGAGAATTCAGAGTAATGGTTATAAGGTTGCTCAGACATCTGTATAACAAACATACACAACACAAAGAGAATTAGAAGGAGCTGAATGGGAATTTCACCAGCATGTTTAAGAATCAAGAAGAAATGAAGAATGGCATAACTACAGAAAGAACACAAGGGATGGTTTCAACAGACTAGAAGAAGCTGATGACCAAATCGTGAGTTAGAAGACAAATTAGAAAAAAAAATTAGCCAAGCTGAGCAGCAACTTGAGAAAAATTAAAAAATAGGAGGATAGTCCAAGGGAGCTTTGGGAAAACTACAAATTAAGCAGCATCCTCATAATAGGGTTGGCAGAAGAAGAGGAATCTGAGAAAGGAATAGAAAACCTGTTTGAATAAATAATGACAGAAACCTTCCCAGACTTGAGAAAAAAAAGTCACACAAATCCAAGAAGCCCAGAGAGTTCCAATAAAGATGAATCCAAAAAGACCCACACCAAAACACACCATAATTAAAGTGGCAGACATACAAGACAAAAAAAAAGAAACATAAAGGCTGCAAGAGAGAGACAGAAAGTTACCTACAAGGGATCTGCCATTAGACTATCAACTGATGTATCAACAGAAAGGAATTGAATAAATTATACAAAGTGATGCAAAGCAAGGGAATGAATCCAAGAATACTCTATCCAGCAAGGCTATCATTCAAAATTGAAGGTGAAATCAGGAGATTCATAGACAAAAATAAGCTAAGGGAGTTTATTACCACCAAGCTAGTAATGCAAGAAATGATAAAGGGGCTGCTGTAAAAAAAAAAAAAAAGTAGAAAGTGAGAAGGGAAAACAGGCATAAACAACAAAAATTCAACAAATAAGTACCTATCCTATATAATAAAAGCCTAATATGATAAATTGTCCCCTTGGGTGGTCATTCAACCAGGAGACCAGTTCAACTGCTCGCTATTACATGTGCTGACCACCAGGGGACAGTGTGGAACATGATGAGCATCAGCAACATGGCACTGGCAGCATGCAGCATTGGAGACACTGCCAGCCCTAATGAGCCTCAATGAGAAAGGGACCATGGTGAGATGCTGAAGCAGGTGAGCGGATGGTGCCAGACCAAGGCGGGTGCAAGCAGGGGCCTGATTGCCCTGCTAATCACCCAGAATATTGTGACCAGTTGCTGAGGGAGCTGGGCAGGGGACCCCGTCCTCAACTGATCATCTCGCAAATGGTGACCACCAGCAGCAGCAGGGGACAGGGATGCTGCCCGGCTCCAGGTACTGAGGGAGCTGGGTTGTGATCCCAGCCCTGATTGATAGCCCCACAGGTGGGATGGTAGAGCTTGTGAGTGGACAGCACTGGGCTAAGGTGGAGTGCCAGGCAGAGCTGTGGGACTGCAAGGCTGGAGGCACAAGCTGGGGGTGTGAGCTGGGGCCCGATCTCTGCAGGCCTCCCCAAGGGACCCCACCCATGTATGAATTCATGCATGATACCGCCAGTCAATAATAACTTTAAATGTAAATAGATTAAATACTCCAATCAAAAAACATAAGATAGCCAAATGGATAAGAAAACATAACCAATATGTATGCTTTTTACAACAGACCCACCTCAGAACAAAGGAATCACAGACTGAAAATGAATTCTTCAGGCAAATGGAAATGAAAAAAATAGCTGGGGTAGCAATACTTATACCTGATAAAATAGACCTCAAAGTGAAGGCCATAACAAGAGATGAGGGCCACTTCATAATACTAAAGAGAGCAATTCTATAAGAAGTATAACTCTCATAAACATATATGACTCAATACAGGAGCAAACAAATACATCAAAGTCTTCTGGAAGATATCAAGGGAGAAATCAAGAGAAACACTTCATAGTGGGAGACTTTTAAAAAATATATTAGTTCATGTTTTATTGAAATGTTAATCATGGGCTTAAATTCCATTTATTTATTTTTTCTTTATTGATTAAGATATTACATATGTGTTCTTATCCCCCCATTACCCCTCACCACCCCACTCATGCCCTCATCCCCCTGTTGTCTGTGTCCATTATATGCATGCATACAAGTCCTTTGGTTGATCTCTCCTCCTTACTCCTTCCTCCCTTATCTCCCCTCTGAGGTTTGATGGTCTGATCAATGCTTCTCTGTCTCTGAACATGTTTTTGTTAATTAGTTTATGTTGTTCATTATATTCCACAGAAGAGTGAGATCATGTGATATTTACCTTCTCTAACTGACATTTTGTTTAGCATAATGCTCTCCAGTTCCATCCATGTTGTTGCAAATGGTAAAAATTATTTCTTTTTTACTGCAGCATAATACTCCATTGTGTAGATGTACCACAGTTTTTAAATCCACTCATCTGCTGATGGGCACTTAGGCTGTTTCCAAATATTAGCTATGATAATTGTGCTGCTATGAGCATAGTGTTGCATATATCCTTTCTGATTGGTGTTTTTGGTTTCTTAGGATATATTCCTAGAAGTGGGATCACTGGGTCAAATGGGAATTCCATTTTTAGTTTTCTGAGGAAACTCCATACTGTTCTCCACAGTGGCTGCACCAGTCTGTATTCCCACCAGTAGTTCAGGAGGATTCCTTTTTCTCCACATCCTCACCAGCACTTGTCATTTGTTGATTTATTAATGATAGCCATTCTGACAGGTGTGACATGGAATCTTGTTTTTTTGATTTGCATATCTCGAATGATTAGTGATTTTGAGCATGTTTTCATATGTCTCTTGGCCTTCCTTATGTCTTCTTTCAAACAGTATCTATTTAGGTTTGTTGCCCATTTTTCCATTGGGCTGTTTATCTTCCTTTTATTAAGTTGTATGAGCTCCTTGTAAATGTTGGAGATTAAACCCTTATCTGTGATAAGATTGGCAAATATTTTCTTTCATGCAGTGGATTTTCTTGTTGTTTTATTGATGGTTTCTTTTGCTGTGCAAAAGCTTTTTATTTTCATGTTGTTCCATTTGTTTATTTTCTCTTTTGTTTGCATTGCCTCAGGAGCTATATCTGTGAAGAAATTGCTTTGGCATATGTCAGGTTTTGCTGCTTGTGGATTTCTCTAGTATTTTTATGGTTTCCCATTTTACATTTAAGTCCTTTATCCATTTTGAGTTTATTTTTGTGTATGGTGTGAGTTGGTGATCTAGTTTCATATTTTTGCATGTATCTGTCCAACTTTCCCAACACCATTTATTGAAGAGACTGTCTTGCCTCCATTGTATGCTCTTGCCTCCTTTCTCAAGTATCAGCTGAGCATAATGGTTTAGGTCTATTTCTGGATGTTCTATTCTATTCCATTGATCTCTATGTCTGTTCTTGTGCCGGTACCAGGCAGTTTTGAGAACAATGGCTTTGTAATACAGTTTAATATCTGGTATTGAAATCCCACATACTTTGTTCTTCATAGTAAGAGACTTTAATACCTCATTTGCATCATTGGATAAATATTCTAGATGAAAAATCAACAAGGAGACAGCAATCCTAAATGACTCACTAGATCAGATGGAATTAATTGACATCTTCAGAACATTTCACCCCAAAGATACGGAATATACATTCTTTTCAATTGTACAAAGGTCATTTTCAAAGATAGACAACATATTGGGACATAGACTAAGTCTCTATAATTTCAAGGAGATTGAAATCATATCAAGAACCTTCTCAGATCACAGTGGCATAAAATTAAAAAAAACTACAATAAAAGCTATCATAAACAATCAAACATATTGAGCCTAAATAACAAATGGGTTACCAAAAAGATCAAACAAGAGATAAAAGGCATCCTGAAAACAAATGACAATGAAAGCACAACAGCCCACAATCTATGTGATGCAGTGAAATAATCCTGAGAGGGAAGTTCATATCACCACAGGCTTATCTCCAAAAAAACAAGTAAAACTTAAAATAAATTATCTAATCCTTCAACTTGAAGAATTAGAAAGAGAACAACAAGAATAACCCAGAGTTAGTAGAAAAAGGAAATGATAAACCTTAGAGCAGAAATAAATGACATAGAAAACAAAACAAAACAAAAAACAATTAAAAAGATTAATAAAACCAAGAACTGCTTCTATGAAAGGATAAACAAGATCGCTGAACTTCTTGCCATACTCACCAAGAAACAAAGAGAGAGGAACCAAATAAATAAAATCAGAAACAAAGAGGTGAAGCAACTGACCTCAGAGTGTTACAAAGAAACATAAAAAAATACTATGAAAAAAAAAAACTCTACTACAATAAACTGGATAACCTTGACCAAATGGGACATATGCCTGGAGAAATACAATCTTTCAAAACTCAACCAGAAATAATCAGAGAACCTGGATAGACTGATAATTACTGATGAAATGGAAACAGTAATTAAAAACAAACAAACAAACAACAAAAAAAACCAGAAAATAGAATCTCTGGACTGGAAAGCTTCAAAGGGTAGTTTTACTAAATAGTCAAAGAAGAACTAACACCTATCTTCCTCAAACTATTCCAAAAAATTCAAAAATAAGGAACTCTTCTAGCTCTTTCTATGAAGCCAGCATTACCCTACTCCCAAAACCAGATAAAGACACTACAAAGAAAGATAATTACAGGCCAATATCCTTGATGAACATAGTTGCTAAAATTTTCAAAAAAATTAGCAAATCGGGTCCAGCATTACATTAGAATGACTAAGTGGGATTTATTTATTCCAGGGATGTAAGGCTGGTACAATATCTGCAAATCAATAAAGGTGATATATCACATAAATAAATTGAAAGATAAAAACCCAGATGATAATATTAGTAGATGCAAAAAAAAACATTTGATAAAATCAAACACCTTTTCTTGATTTAAGAAAATCTCAGCAAAGTGAGAATAAAGGAATCATGCCTCAACATAATGAAAGACTTACATGACAAATCTGCGGCCAACATCACACTCAATGGACAAAAGCTAAAACTATTTCACATAAGAACAGGAACAAGACAGGGATGCCCACTTTCAGTATTCCTATTTGAAATAGTACTATAAGTGCTAGTCGTAGCAAGCAGACAAGAAGAAGATAAAAAGGCTTCCAAATAGAAAAGAAGGAAGTAAAACTGTCACTATATGCAGATGACATAATACTGTACATAGAAAACCCTAAAGACTGGATCAGAAACCTACTAAATTTAATAAATGAATTTGGCAATGTAGCAGGATATAAAATTAATACTCAGAAATCTATGGTATTTTTATACACCAACAATGAACTCTCAGAAAAGGAAACTAAATAAACAACCCCATTTATCATTGCAACAAACAAAATTTAGATACTTAGGAATAAACTTAACCAAGGAGGTAAAGGACCTGTACTTCAAAAACTACAGGACATTGAAAAAAGAGATAGAGGAAAATATACTCAAGTGGAAGAATATAGCATATTCATGGATTGGTAGAGTAAATATCATTAAAATGACAATACTATCCAAAGCAATCTTTACATTCAGTGCAAACCCTATCCCAATACCAACAGCTTATTTCACAGACTTAAAACAAATGTTCCAAAAATTGATATGGAAACAAGTTGTCCCCAAATAGCTGCAGCAATCTTGAAAAAAAAAAAGTACAAAGTTGGAGGAGTCACAGTGCCAGATAGAAAATTATACTATAAAGCCACTGTATTCAAAATAGCTTGGTACTGGCACAAAAACAGGCATATAGTCCAAAGAAACAGAACAGAGAACCTAGAAATTGCCCCAACCCATTATGCTTAGTTAGTATTTGGCAGAGGAGACTAGAGCACACAATGGAGTCAAGAG
>PVJC01036823.1:0-17533 GCA_004026665.1 Murina feae | reverse complement strand
CTGGTTCCCACCACTTTTATTAGTTTCTGATTGGTCCAGAGTTTCTGGGCCAAGCAAATTTATGCAAATGAAAAAAAAATATTGTTATTGCCCAGATCTATGCTTGGTGAGGGTAGTTAGGCTGAGCTGGTAGGGATTTATCTACCCATCTCTCATTTATCCTGAAACTTGAATCAGAACCCCAGACTTGGGCTTCAGCCTGGCTGGGGCTCTGACCTCCCACGTGGCCTGCATGCAGGGGAGGCACAGCCCCTCCATAGGAAGAGATAGCAAGGTTCACTGTTTCCTAGGAGAAGGCTGGTGCCATAGGCTGTGCCTGAGCTGCTGCTGGGTGGAGCCCCACCTAACTAAAGAACAACAAAGCCCCAGAGCGAGAACCTTCCTCCCTTTCCATTTCTCCTTCAACTTGTTCTAAAGGAGAAAGTCTCCCTGGAATGCTGGTGTGTTTTTAACACCTCTCTTAACACTTACTTCCCTTTTTAGCAGGGAGCCAGCCTCCACCTCGGAGCCTTCTGCAGGCAGCCGGATTTGGCAAGAATTTAATGACATTGTTTTGTTTTCATTGTACTTATTTTTATGGTTACCTTCTATTTATGGCACGGGATACTGGTTTTCCATTTATGGAGGGATCTAAAGTTCCCTTTCGAAATGAATATTTTTATGTTTTTAAAGGAGGGTCCATTTAAAGAAGAACATGTTATGTAACTGGCAGCACAGGTGGTACCCAGACATGAAAAGAGTAATAAAGAGGAGTGTGATGGGCTGAAAAGGATAAATGCCTCTCAGATCAAATGCTTCTCCCAGCCCCTACTTCACAGAAGGACCACTGAGGCTTACTGAGGGGAAGGGACTTTCTGAAGGCCACACTAATGACATGGACCGAGAACTGGACTGCTGGTCCCTCTGTGGTGGGAACAACCTGTGCCAGAGGGGTTGGGCAAGGGCCAGAGATTGTGTGCACTCTCGTCGGCCTTACCACTACACTGGGTCCTCCACAGCTGGCCGAGTCACAGCCGGAGGGCAAAGAGGGCCTGGGCCCTGCCGGAGAGGAGAGAAGCACACTGGTGTTCATCAAACACTGAGTGTGTGCTAGATCCTGCACTGGCTGCTGGACTTTGCCCCAAGGGGACTCAGGGATTCAGGGGAAAGACACATTCTACACAAATAATTCAAGTTTCTGAAGGCAGTGTGTCAAGTGCTCCAACAAAGACATTGCTAATGACATCTAGGGCTTTTGCCTGCAGAGTGTTCATTTCCCTGCTTTCTTTTGGGAAACCATCCTTCCCCCACTCTTGCTTGTTGTAGCTCAGGCCAGGCAAACCCCACATCCATGTCAAAGGTGGGTATATGACCAGGCCCGGCCAATCAGAATGCTTCATTCCTCTGGCCAAAGGGATTGGCATAAAGTTAGACACATGGCCCAAGCCAGGCCAATGGAGTCCTTCTCCAGGATTTTTGCTGGAACTGCTAGGAAGATGGCCCACTCCAAAGGAGTTTCTAAAAGGATAGTTGTGATCCAGAGTTGCTGGCAGCCATTGTTGTCTCTAACAGAGGGGAGGGAGATGAGGTGGTGAGGGCAGCAGAGATTGGCACCCCAGGAGAGAACCTTGGATTTCATTGTAAGAGTGATGGGAAGCCCTTGCAGGATTGAGCAGGGGAGGGACATGAACTGACCCTTTTTACTCAACTCTGCCCTCTCTCCCACACTCCATCAGTCTCGTAACCGAGGTATTTATTTCACCTCTGCTTTCTGTATATCTCTGTTGGCTGCTGCCCTCTTTTGCCTGCCTTCACAACTGTTAACCTAGCTGAGGTCACATTTTTACATGGATGACCTGAGTGGCCTCCAACCAGCCTCTGTTCCTTCCTCCAACCAACCCTCACCTTGGTCACCAGCGGCTTTCTACCTGCACCTCTGAGTAGTCCTTCCCAAGTCCCTGTCTACAGTGTGTTCTCAATAAATATTTGTTGAATAAATGAATGAGTTTGGAATTTATCTTATAAGAACAATCCCACCACCACTGCCACTACCACTATGGTCATCACCACCACCACCACTACTCCCACCACCATAGTCAGAATCACCGCCAGCCAGTGTAGGCTGAGGACTTGCTGTGTTGCCAGGCTAAACACTTCAGAGTCTGAATCCAATCTATTTTTCACACTCCTAGGAGGAAGCTGCTGTAATTAGCCCCACTTTAGAGACGAGAAAACTGAGCTCTGGTGCGATTAAGCCATTTTCCCAAGGCCCTGAAGCAGAAGAGCTGTCAGTCCAAACTGCCCAGTTCACAGCTGGGGGAGGTGTATAGACATTACTGCCTCCATGGGTGTGGTTTCCAGGAGTCCCTGAGCCTCGCATGAAGGCCAATTGTCCATGAGCTGCTTGTGGGGAGCAGGTTCATTTGAGGAGCTTTCATCAGAGTCTCAGAGGGGTTCTTGATACCCTTCCATTTCAGATGCCCTTCTGCATACAAAGGAGAAGGATGGAGAATTTTTAAATATTGGACCGATGAGGCCCATGCTTTTAGAAAATCACTCTGGCTATTCATTGCTGCATTATTCCTAAGATAAAATATTGGCCATAGATAGCAACAGTATGGTGATTACCAGAGGGAAATGGGGTGGGGGCGAGGAAGAAAAGAGTAAAAGTGGGAAAAAAGAGACTTGACTTGGCGTGGTAAATACACAATCCAATATATAAATAATGTGTTACAGAATTGTACACCTGAAACAATTTAATATAATTTTATTAACCAATGTCACCCTAATAAATTCAATTAAAAAAATGATTGGAAACGTCCTTCATGTCCACTAGTAGTGGACACCTTAATTATGTTACGGTACATCCTCCCTTATAAGGGAACTAGAGGCCTGGTGCACAGCCTGGCCTGTGCCCTCTTGTAGTCCATGACCCCTCAGGGGATGTCCACCTGCTAGCTTAGGTCCACTCCCCAGGCAATCGGGCCTAAGCTGGCAGTCAGACATCCTTAGTGCTACTGAGGAGGTAGGAGAGGCTCCCACTACCACTGCTGTGCTGGCAGCCATCAGCCTGGCTTGTGGCTGAGCAGAGCTCCCCCTGCATTGAGCATCTGCCCCCTGGTGGTCAGTGTGTGTCATAGTGACCAGTCATTCTGCTGTTAGGGTCAATTTGCATATTACCCTTTTATTATATAGGATAATATGCAGCTATGAAGGTGAATGGGGAACCTCTGTATGCACAACATGGAATCATTCCATTATATTTTTTTAAAATGAAGCAGTCCTAGCAGGTATGTCAGTGGTTAGAGCATCAGTCCTCTCACCAAAGGGTCTTAGGTTCGATTCCTGGTTAAGGGCACATACTTGAATTGCAGTTTGATCCTTGGTGCTGGTCAGGGTGTGTGCAGGAGGCAACCAGTTGTTGTGTCTCTCTTACATCAATGTCCACTCCCCCACCCTCCACCCCACAGCCTCTTTTCCTCCCTTTCACGCTCTCCAAAAATCCTCAGGTGAGGATTAACAAAGAAAAAAAAAAAAGAGGAAGCAAAGTGCAGGCCAGGGTATATAAAAAGCACCTATCTGTGTTTTTAAAGAGAGACGGTAAGGTCATAGAGGTAGATTTGCTTCTATACACATAGAATATCTTCAGGGATATTCACAGACGATCGCCAATGGAAACCCACCTCATGTGGTTTTTATGAAGATTAAAGGAGTCATTAGATAATTGCTTAGAAGAGTGCCTGGCACATAGTAAGCACTGGGTAAAAGAAGGGTTGCCTTGGGGGACGTAGATGAAGGTGCCGGAGAGGTTGGGAGAGGCTTATTTTCGTCTGATGCTCTTAGGTACCTTTTGAATTTGTTACTGAGCAAAGAAATTATATTTTTCTACAAATTAAAATTAAATATATCTAGGTAGATAAGAGATCATCTGAGGGGGTGGGCCAGACCCTGGCAGGAGGTTCCACCCCAAATTCCCAGGAATTCGCTGGAATTGATGAAAGGCTACATTGTGTGGTGTGAAAGTCAGGACGTGAGGAGAAAGAAGAGGGGGGACACCAACACACCCACACTCCAGGGCCCACTATAAAAAGCACATTTAAAAACACCAGCCTGGAAATGTTTTTTTTAATTATTATTATTATTTTAAATAGCAGAAGCGCGTCCCCCCAGGAGGCGTGTTGCAGCTGCGGCTTCGGCAGTTCCCAGGTGATGTCAGTCCTGGCCAGGCGCCAGCCCCGGCCCCTTGGAGACGGTCTTGGTGGGTTCAGCTTGACTGTTTTTCCTTCCTGAGACTTGAGGACACCTTCCTGTCTCAAAGAAAGCGGCCTTTCCAGGGCTTTCTGAGAGCCGGGGTCGGGCGGAGGAGGTGGTGGGCCTGGGCTGAGGGGGAGGAGAGGCAGGGGAGGGTGGGCGAGGGGTGGAGGGGAGGCTGCCTCCAGAAGAGTGAGGGTAGCGAGAGCAAGACAGGCCCAGCTCCTGGGTGGCTCCTTGGCCATCTCACAGGGGCAGGAGGGGATGTCCTCCTTGGGAATCCATGGCCTGCCTCCCTGACCCCTTCCTCGCCCTGCCCTGGCTGCTGCCTGGGGGACAGATTGGGGTGGGATGGGTTGGGGGGTGAGAGACATTCCCACGGAGTTCCCAGCTGGTCAGCGCCTATTTTCCTCCCTGAGCTCTGGGCCCATCCCTCTCTCCTCTACGGTTAAAGGCCTGTTGCCAGTGTCTTCTGAGCTTGCAGGCGGCGTGGGTTTTCTGCAGACAGAGGAACCGCAGAGCTGGGTTCGAGATTTAACTGCACTCCTCGCTGTGTGACCTCAAGCTGGCCACTGCTCCTTTCTGATCCCCATCCGTGAAATGGGTAAAATCAACTCTGTAGGGTGCTGTGCAGGATGAGACAGCACAATGCTTCTGGGTCCTTTGGCAGGTATCTGCAAAGCACCCACTACGTCCTGGCACTGTGGGAGGCACTGGGGATGCTGCAGCATAATGGCAGCCAGGGGGTTTGGTGGGCAGGGGCTCTGGCCTGGCTCTGAGATCTGGGACAGTTGCATCCTGCCTTGGAACCTCGGCATGTAGCAGGGGGGGCAGTGGGGAGAGGGGCGGGGGGAGGTGAGGCTAGGGACTCTGGAACCTGCGTACCTGCTCCACATCCAGGCCTGCCACGCAGTGGTGGTGGGACCTTAGGGAGCCACGTTTCACTGGATTGGAGCGGGGTAGCCTAGTGACAGGGCTCAGACAGTGCCTGGCACAGGGGCGGTGCTCAGTCAGGCGAGATTGTTGCTACTCTCTAAAGCTTGCCTTGCTTTGGCTGCTCCACGGAGCTGCTCAGAGGATAGATAGATGCCAGGGATTATCAGGTTACGCTCTGGGGAGACCCAGGGACCCGCAGGGGTCCCAGCAGCCATCGGATGCAGGGTGGGCTGGACAACTTCGCAGAACCTTTCACACTTGGCAAAGCCTCCCTTCTCTTGCCTCCGAAGCATAATTTTTCCGCTTCCTTTTTCCTGCTCACACATGCCCATAAGCATTGGAAACACCCATCACATTTATTTTTGTCTTTAAATTTTTTTAAATTGGAGAGAGAGAGAGAGAGAAAGAGAGAGAGAGATTGATTTGTTCTTCCACTTGTTTATGCATTCATTGGCTGTTTCTTATATGTGCCCCGAATGAGGAATCAACCGGCAACCTTGGTGTATGGGGGCACCCCTCACATTTTTATTATCTGCTCAGACCTTGATTTTCTGATAGAGTGTGGC
This sequence comes from Murina feae, assembly GCA_004026665.1. Classification (NCBI taxonomy): domain Eukaryota; kingdom Metazoa; phylum Chordata; class Mammalia; order Chiroptera; family Vespertilionidae; genus Murina; species Murina feae. Next base: position 11,801 of record PVJC01036823.1, on the reverse strand, counting down.
CTGCACCACATCTGTCTTATTCTCTGATCATCCTTAAAGCCTTGCCTGGTTCACGAGCAGGTCAACGAGTGTTTGTTGACTGACTAACTGACTGACAGGCTGACCCACCACCTGAAGTTGCTCTGTTAAGTCATACTCTATCCTATGCCTTCCTGCTGTGGCTAAGGTAATGGCATCTGGAACCAGACCCCCTGGGTTCGAATCACAGCTACGCCATTGCCTAGCTTGGGCTTGTTTCTCGAGGCTGTGAAATGAGCATCCTGTTGCAAGATTGAGGCCATTGTATATGTCACTTAGAGCGATGTCTCTGACTAGTGAGTCACATCAAGGTCACTTACTCTTACACTCATCGCTGCCCTGTGACGTGTCACTAGGCAATGACTGGGACACATGGACTGTGGTTCTGGCTCATCTCTGACTCTGTGTGATGTTCGGGATACTGCTTCACCTGCTCTGGGCCTCAGTGTCCCCACTGGTGACTAAAGGGCTCTGAGGAGATAAGCTTCAGAGGCCCTTCCATTTAGACTCTCTAAGAACCGTGTTTGAGGCTCTCCAATCCTGGGAGTGTCCGCAATACTGGGGAGCCCGTGGGAGGTGCAGCTTCTTGGGCCATCCCGGACTCTGGTGCCCTTGGTGCAGTTGGGTCCTGGGCTCCTCTGGGCGAGGGTTTGGGGTCAAGAGCCAGGCTGCGGATGGCCTTTCCTGTTTTGTTCTAGAAGGCCAAGTTTGGTCGGGCCCTTGTAGGACTAGATGTAGACATGTGGGGCTGTGGTTGAGAGCCTAGTGGGACTCTGCAGCCAGAATACCTGATTCAAATCCATTTGCTTGTTAGCCACCAAGTGACCTTTGACATGTTCCTTAACTTCCCTGGGACTCAGTTTCCTCACCTATAAAATAGGGCAATAATAAGGCAACAAACTTGTTGAATAGCCTGTATTAATTAACTTAGTAAAGTGGGAAGACCAAGGATGACACATAGTAGGCCCTCAAAAAGTTAGGCATTTTCCTAACCTTTGAGGATCTGGGCATTCAGGGGGAAAAAAGAAAAAAAGAAATCAACTCCTAAATTTTATCAGCCTTCCCTCCTATAAGGCCAGTCTGTCCTAGTCTACAAAGTCCTTCTGGTCCACCATGTGCAGGCTGTACCGAGATGAGGAAACCCAAGGCCCAGGGATGGGCAGATACCCACCCCAGGTCACACAGGAGCAGAGGCCAAGCTAGACCAGGCCAGGTCTCCTGCCTTGCAGCCAGTTCACCCTCAGTGCCTCCTGGGTTTCCAAGCCCTGCTGGCCTGCCCTCTGACCCTGGCCCCCAGGGAGCCTGATCCCAGGCCCATGGGGCCTGTAAGTCTGGTCTGAATTAGACACGCTGAGAAGCAAAAGTTGGCCCCCCTCAGCAGGCCGCCTGGTGGGACCCGGGCTCACAGCTGCTGAGGCTCACAGGGACATAAATCATGGTGGCAGGAGGCTTGGGGGCTGGGAACACCTTAGCCTCCCAAAGGGCACAGGGGCCTGAGAGTCATGGGCAGGGGTGCCTGGGTCCTCTGGGGGTATTTTCCATCCTCTGTTGGAGCAGCTGAGGTGAAGAAGAGTCAGCGGAGGCCAGGACACCATCTGGCAGGCCTTACATCCGAGTGGGCCAAAATCTCGACCTCAACTCTTCATTCTGCAATTGTTCACACACATACAGAGAAGTGACAAAAGTCATACAGAAAACTCCCATGTACTCTTTACCTGGATTCAACAAGTTTTAACAGTGGGTCATATTTGCTTTATCCTTCTCTTACACATTTGAGAGTGTGGCATCACGTTCCTCTACCCATTCATAATTCTTCAGGGTGTGTTTCTTAAGCACAAGGAGACCCTCTTACATGGTCATACTATTAGCAAATTCAGAAAATGTAACATTGACACAAACTTTTATCTATTCTTACCTCAATTCTGTCAACTACCCAATAATGCTCTCTGTAGCATTTTCCTGCTGCCATACGGGATCTAGTCCAGGGCATGTGTTGCATTTTTCTGTCCAGGTCTAGATTTTTGATGTCGTATCCACATGAAGGAAAACCCGCAGACAGGATTGAATAATGACCTTCAACTTTAAATGGATGTCCTAATGTGTTCCGTAAGTCCTCGACTTAACGTTCTCATGGTAATGCATTATACTTGTGACTGTGTACGGGCGTTTAAGAGTTAACTTGCCATATATGCCAGTTTTCAGAATTCTTTTTCTCGTGTGTGTGTGTGTGTGTGTGTGTGTGTGTGTGTTTAATAGGAGCCTAATAAAATGGAAGTGGCTTGGGCCAATGAAGCGAATTAAATGAGGTGGAGAAGCCTTGGTCTGGAGGAAGGGGCCCTGCATTCTTAGCTTTGCTCAGCTCCAAATGCTGTGTGACCATGGCCCATTGCTGTCCTTCTCTGGGCTTTGGTTTCCCCATTGTCATGAGTGATCTGTGAGGCCTCCTACGTGCAATTGTGGACTTAGGGAAGGGAGCCCTGTGTACTCCCTTAGAGGAGGGAGTTGCCCAGCAGGTTGCTTCCTCTGCATTGGCTAAGTCTCCTCATTGTAAAACAATGAACTCTAGATCATTCTTGCTCATGCTAATGCCCCTCCTGGGAGTGGGAGATGTGACCTGGAATTTTCAGCCTCCTCTTCAGGGTCCCAGGTAACCTGGCCCAAGTTGATCACCCACTCCCTCCACCCCGAGTTTCTTTTCCTCGGCCTCTAAGATACCCTCACCCTGGGACCCTGGAGGAGCCTGACTGGGCTGGCCCATCGTGAAGGCAAAAAGTGTATGTTGGGGGCAGGGGTGTTAGCCAAATGGCCCCCAGAGGTCCTGGTCCGCCGTTGTCCCCTCTCAAGTCACATGCATTGGGCTGGCCTTGCTGCTCACAAAGGCTCACAGACATTAACTGTCTGTTACCCAGGAACTCAAGGAAGGTGGCAAGCTGCAACATGTGCAGAACGGAACACTATGCAGCTGGGGAAAAGTGTGACGCAGCCCTTTCAACACTGAAGAGTCTCCAAGATGTATTAAGAGGAGAAAAGTGTGTAAATGTTATGACTGTGTGAAAAAACTCTGTGACTTGCCTGTCTGTAAAGACTGTCTGGCCGGGAATCCCCAAGACCCTGGTTAAGTCATTGCCTCTGAGAGTTGGAACTGAGTGGGTGGGAGGGAAGTTTATTCTCTATTGTGTCTTCTGAACTGTGGACTCCGCAAATGCATTATCTACTTCAAAGGAAATACAATTGAAAGAACCCAGTCTGAGCAAAGGGGTGCAAGAGGGGCTCCTGTAAACAGCATTCCTTGATGTGCCTGCTGGCGTCTCAGCTTGTGAAAACTCGTCGTGCTGTACATTTAATGGCATGTGCACTTACCTGCCTGCATGACACACTTGGATAGGAAGTTTTAACGAAGTATGCTGTGAATGATTGTGTATGTTTCACAAAAACTCTGCAGGATTAATGTTAACTGCTTACCTTTGGGAGGGGTGATAGCTCTAGGGTCTTGTAGCATTTGATTTTTTTTTCTTTTTACAACGAAAACCTACAAATACTCTTTCAGAAGCAGTCATCAGTATAGAGCCTTTCCAGAAGGACACACAGGAAACTGCCAAACAGCAGTTGCCTTTGGGAGGGAGCCTGTGGGAGCGAAGTGCTTTTCATTGCATATTATTAGAGACCATCGGAATTATTTGCCCAGGGTATACATGGTCTATTACAACTATTTGACAAGGCAAAACAAATACTTATCCTTTTGTCCCATCTGCTTTTTGCTGGTTAGAGATCAGGCCAAGGAGTCCCAGGGGGGTCAAGCAACTTTTCTGAGGTCACCCAGCAAATCTGGTGGCAACAGTGGGCCTCCAGCCCAGAGCACCCAAGTGCCTGCTCTGCTCCCCACTCCCAGGTTTCCTGCCATTGACGAGGTCACAGTCCTTTTCCTGTGGCTTTGCCAGGGGCTGCCTGGACCTGGACCCGGGTATGCGCAGGGAGTGCAATGTGCTTTCCTAATTAGCTCCCAAAGGGGGAAGCGCAACTGGATGGGAACATTAGTGTCCCTGGAACTCTGGGGAAGCAAGGTAGAGGGCACTTGGAAAGCTGTCCTGGACAGGACTCAGGCCCCTTGGAGCCCTCCTTCCTCTACTTCTTATACCAAAGGGATTAAACGTAGTAGTTTCGTGGCCTACTCCAGCCTGGACTGGCAACTCCAGCGACCCCTTTGGTCTCCTGGGGCTTTGGTTTGTCTGTGAGGCAGATGTCCTGTGGTGTCTGGCACCATGAGGGTGCTGGGTAGTGTTGATCTGCAAAAAGGGCAGCTCACTTCAGGCTCAGGCGGAGAGGGCAAGTAGGGGGTGGCAGAGAGGATATGAGCGTGGACTTTGGAGCCAGACTTCAATGGTAAACAATGAAAGTGTTTGCTAAATAAATACAAACAATAGGCTTATGAGCATACCTTTAGGAGAGGGCGCTGCCTGGCTCTGCAGCCTCTCCCAGATTCTCTGCCTCTCTTCCCCTCTCCCACCTCCTGAACTTCTCTGATCCTGGTCAAGGGCATGTACCTTGGTTGCGGGAACATTCCCAATAGGGGGTGTGTAGGAGGCAGCTGATCAATGTTTCTCTCTCATCGATGTTTCTAACTCTCTATCCCTTTCCCTTCCTCTCTGTAAAAATTCAATAAAATATATTTTTTTAAAAAGGTATTTTTTCCCTGTATTTGCTTGGTTATTCACAGGAAATGGGTATCATAACTGGTGGCTGAAGCTGCTTGCAGAGAGAAGTGGTAAGTGGATAGGTGTCTGCTGGTGATATCCTTTGGCACTGACAATCTTTGTATTTCTTGTACCTTTTGAATTTTGAACCATGTGCATGAATATATTCCTTATTCAAAAATGAATACAATTAAGATTTCTTTACCAACCACAATAGGTATTCAAGAAGACTCTGAGGCAAGTTTAGTTATCCCCACTTCTGGGGTCTTCCTGCATTCTCCCAGCCCATCCCTCCAGGGCACAGGGCAGCACTGGTGACATTGGTGCCTCTGCTAAGGTCCAGGAGAAGGGTCACCTTTGACCGCCGACATCCCCAGACCCTTCCCTTCCTCAGTTGGGAACATCCTTTATTTAAAAATACCTTTTATTTAAACCCACCAATTCTCTCTCTCTCACACACATACACACATACACACATTTACATACTCACTTATGCACACACCCTCTGTCACCAACAGTCTTTGTTTTTCCAAAAGTTCTGCCTTGTCTCTAACCAGCCAGGGCTGGGGCCAGCTGGATGGGTCTTCACAGCTCTCCACAGTGGGGTAGAGATGTCCCAGGGGGCCTGACCAGAGGGTCACGGGCCCAAGCCATTGTCCTCTGGTCCCTATACAATCAAGGGGTAGAATTGGCTCCTGGGGTCTTCTCCCCTGTTCAACAGTGGCTGGCCTCTGGCTTCCTTCTCCAGGGTCCTGCTTAGAGCAAATGCTACAGGGGTCCAGGCTCATCTCCGTGGCACTCGGAGGGGGGCCACCCCCCTCACCTTCAAGCAGCTGCCTCCCAGGTCACGACGGCCACTCTACAGGAGGGGAGAAAGAAGTATTAGGAAGCTGGATCAGATTGCAATGAACTCTGTGTCCAGTAATACGGGACTTAATAAATACATCACAGCCATGTGATAAAGTTTCTCTACAGCATAAGGCAGAAGAAACTTCTTATGAACTGCTATGGAATGATGTTGAGATAACATTATTTAAGGACAAAAGCACATTACTTAAGGACATTATTTAAGGACAAAGCATTATTTAAGGAACCTGTGGGCTGAGATGTCGAGAAAGAGAAGGGCACATAAGAAATTGCTAATAGATTTCCTCGGAGAAGAGGAATTTGATGGTGGGGAGACAGAATGGGAGAGAAGCATTTTTACCTTCTTCATTTCTTCCCTCCGTGGTCAGTTGCTTTTTAAAAAGAATCCAATACATTTAAATAGTTTTACATTAAAGGGCAAAACAAAACCCACAGTGGTTATCCCCAGTGCCTGGCTATATGCCCAAGGGCTTACTCATTGACCTCAAAAGGAGACTATGGATTCCTCCTCCCAGCCTTCATTCAGCCGCTCTCTCTGCCAGGAAATATGCTCTCTGCTCCTGTCTCCCTGGGAAGGTTTCTCTAGTCCTGCCTTTGGCTAGCACTTCCTGCCTTTCCGGGGACATTTCCCCAGGATATCTCAGAAGGGGAATGACTGGTTTCTCTTTGTCTCCATCAGGCTGGGCGCACGGGGAATGTTCTCCACTCTGTGACCCCAGTTCCAACCAGGACGCGGCGTGTAGCAGGTGCCAGTTGATGTTGCTGGAATCAGTGGTGACCATGGGAAGACGAGCTAATGGTAGCAGCACCTGAGGCCACCGGTCTTCCCCCCACAGGGCACTTTCTACCCAATATTCTGAGGTCTGACCCGTGGTTTTCATCCTCACTGTAAAGCCAGCGAGACCACAGACATGAAAGGTCTCCAGCTGTGAGTGACTGGCCCAGAGGCACCCAGCCAGTTGGTGAAAGCTGGGCTGGGAATGCATGTTGTCCAACAGTCTGTCTTGTTTCCAGGACATGTTGGTGTCCGAAATCCCACTGTACATTCTCACCCTCTGCGCTTCATTAGGAGGTGCTGGGACAGACATCTTTCTCAGGCATCTAGAGAAAGAGCTGACCATCTGGGAGCTCTGCCCCCTGCTCCCCTCCGCCCTTGGGCCCAGGTTGGGGCAGATCCATCCAGATGTGAGCCAAGCCTCCCTGGAGGCTCTCCGGGCCCAGGGACAGCATGTTCATTCACAGGCAGGGCTATTTTGAGGGCTGAGGCCACAGTCCCAGCAGAGCCTGGGGCTTGGGCTTCTCAGACAAACTCTGGCAGGAGTGTCTGAGAAGGGGGGATGGGGTAAGGGGGAAGAGGGTTTAGTGTTGAGGATGGGGGATAGAAAACCGGCCTCCCACCCTTTCATCTATGTCCTCAGGAAGAGCCACCCCCCACCCCGAGTCTGATGGTCACTGAGAGACCTCAGTCCCATGAGAATGCTGGGACTGAACCTCAGTTTCTTAATCTATGAAATGGGGACAAAATTACTCTACTTGCCAATGCAGCTGTGGAAGAAGCTTGTAAACTGCCAAAAGCACATGAAGAGGCCCCGACTAGGCCCAGCTTCCGTGTCTCTTAGGAACTCAGCGCCAAGGGCTCTGGGAAGCGCCAGGGTAAGGAAGTGGGTTCCAGTGAGACAGGTCTGAGCTTCAATCTTTGCTCTGCCTTGGACTACCTGTTGGAACTCAGACAAGTGACTTCACCTCACTGAGCCTCTGTTCCCCATGTGTTAAGTGGAGTTACTGTACCGACTACACACATTAACCCTGACAAAGCCCTGAGCACAGTGTCAGGAACATAATAAGTATTCAGTGTTCACAAGTATTATCAGCATCATGTAATAATGGCATCTCCTCACCCTAAAGCCCTTGGTACCACTTCTGCTCCATAGCTGAGAGCATCAACTGGGGAGGGCCTTATAAGACAGTCCAATCCCACCCCCACCCCTAGGGCATAAAAGGGGAAGCAGCATAGAGACAAGAACTGCCTTTCTATCTCACAATTGTTACTTCTACCACAGAAGGCCTCCAGGGAGCTGTTTCCATGGTGACCTCAACACCAGACCAGCCAGTGAAGGGATAGGGTCTGGAGTCTTAGGGTTCTCTGGCCCTCCAAAGCTCAGAAGGGAGCCCCCAGGAGTTCCCTAAGACAGGCTGTTTCCTTTCAATCAAGTCTTCGAGGGGCCAAAGCTGGCCAGGATGGCCCCTTTCACCTATTCCCAGAGGAGCCTGTGGAGTTGAGAGCATGCTTCTGTAGCCAAATTTGGCTGGGTTCTTGGTCCTGTAACAGATCCCAAGGAAGCAGCCAGACCTAGGCAGAGGTTCATGACATGTGGGACAGACCTGAGACCAACTTACCTACGATGGGCACATGACAGACACCTTTCCCCCCAGGCCTGCAGTTACAGGCCCTCCCACTCTAACTTTTTCCACGTCCCAATCACCCAGGCCTGAGTTCGAATCCTGCCTCCATCATGGACCATGTATCTGAACCAGTGACAGCATCTCTAAGCAGGTGTGGATAACCAGAGCACCTCCTTTTCAGGCTGCCGAGGAGCGATAATGCTCATCGAGACGCTGTCACTGGCCAGTCTCTGCCTCTCTCTATGTTCCACCACCATCAACGTCTTCCCTGTTCCTTCTCCAGGTCTGGCTCCAACTCTTGCTGTGCCCTGCTTCCAGAACACCTGTCCGTACTCCATCTGCTTGACTTCACTCCCAGGCATCATCCAGGAACTCAGCCCACTGGGCTACCTCTGGGTTCTGACAGTCCTGTTGTCTCTCCCCCTCTTCACCATCAGGCCACAGCATCCCTGTCCTCATCTCCTTGCCCTTGGCCTTGACACCACACTGGGGGTCCTGACTGTGGTGAGTGAGGGTCCACAGCCTGCGTCTTTGGGAATGTTCTCAGAGCTGACAAAAGACGGCTGTTGGGTAGTTAAGGTTTGCTGAACGGGAGACAGCATCGTGAAAGGCAGTCAGGGCCAGGCTGGCTTTTGAAGGCCCACTCCAACTTCCCAACTTAGTCTGAAGCACTGACTGGGACCCACAGCTGAGAGCAGCAGGGATCCTCAGGGAAACTGAGGCAGCCATGGGGGTTAGAGGCCAGAATGGGAGTCTGATGAGCCAGAAGAGGTGGTCTGAGACCAGGACACTGTAGGCAGCCATGAGAATCAAAGACTGGGGAACTCAGAGGCCTGACTCCATTTCCCCAGATATACTGGAAGCAGCTGGACTCCAAAGTTGTCACACAGACCAGAGTCCTTCCTGCGAGAATAGCCCAGGTCAGAAAGGGGAAATGCTGGGGACGAAACAGGCTCCTTGGGGCTTGGGCAGGAGGAGAACTAGCTTTTAGCCACGACAGGACCCTGGCAACCTCTGCTGCTACCCAGCCCCATTCATCACCACCAGACTGCTTCTCATCCTTAGCCAGGACAGAGCAGAGGAGCTTAATTCCAGCTCAGCCAAGCCAAGTCCACAGTGCCCCTTGCTCAACACTGCATCCCTTTTGGGGTTGGGTGTCCCCAGGAAACCCCCGTCTTCACTCCTACTGCTCATCAGCTGGGTACCGCAGGGCTCTTGGTTGCAGGTATGCATCCCCTTCTCAGTCACCTGCCTTGGATCAGGTCTCTGGATAGGAGACAACTGTTTCAAGGTCAGGGTAGCTCAGGCAAGCTCAGAACCTGCCTTCTGGCTTCCCAGCCGAGTAAGTGCTGGGGTCCCTGCCTCACAGCCTCACAGGCAGGATCACTACCAGCCTGATGAAGTTCTGGTGAAGGTTAAAAAAAAAAAAGATGATCAGGAAAGCACCTGATACATAGGAAGAGCTCAACAGATGATGGCCTTTGTTATTATTTCCTCATGCCCTCTTCCTAGCACACCTTTCGTTGGGGTGTGTGTGTCCCTAGATGGATTTTTAATGCAATACCTCATTAATCAATCAGGGGCACTGATCTCTTTCCTTTTAGATTGTCAAATAAAAAATAGTAACAGGCCTGGCTGGCGAGACTCAGTGATTGAACCCTGACCTATGAACCAGGAGGTCATGGTTAGATTCCTGGTCAGGGCATAGACCCAGGTTGCTCGATCCCGGGTGCGGTGCGTGCAGGAGGCGGCCGATCAATGATTCCCTCTCAATATTGAGATTCCTATCTCCCTCTCCCTTCCTCTCTGAAGTCCCTCTCCCTTCCTCTCTGATATATATATATATATATATATATATATATATATATATCACACAACAATAGCTGTCTGGTGTGAATGAATCAAAATGTGGTCAGATCAACTAAAAATATGTTTTGATGTGTCGCAGAATTTTAGTAATTAGTTTGTGCGTGCCATGAAATGGGAAATGTTGAAGATCGCTGGTCTCAGTCCTGCGTGTGCTCTGGGCTTTCCTGCGCCCCTTCTGACCGGGAGACATTAAGCAAGTGGTCCCGTTCCATAACGAACCCTGGGCTTAGTGCCCCACACGCCCCACGAACTCCACGTCGCGTCCCCCGCTCTTCACTGGGGCCTCCGGCCCTCTTCTCCGAAAGAAGCCCTGACCCCCAGGACCGCCCGCCCGCACTTGGCCACGCACTCACCCCCTTGCGCTGGTTGCTGAGGCAGAAGGTGCAGATGGAGCGTGGCTGGCGGCCGCCGTCGGAGCCGGCGGGGACCGCGCTCTTGGCGCTGCCGGCCGCTCGGAAGCAGGGCTGCCCGTCGTCCGCCGCGTCGCCCAGCAGCAGCACGTTGGCCAGGTGCGCGATGTAGCTGGACGCCAGGCGCAAGGTCTCGATCTTGGACAACTTGCGGTCCACCGGCTCCGTGGGGATGAGCGTGCGGAGCGCCGTGAAGGCCGTGTTCACGCTCTGCGTGCGGTCCCGCTCCCGCGCGTTGGCTGCCTGCCGCTGTCGCACCACCACCACCGGGCCCGCGCCGCCGCCCGCTCGCCGGCCGCCCCCGGGGCCCGGGCCGCGCCGCGCCGCCTCCAGGCCCTCGCAACAGCCAAATGACTGGTCGGAGGCGTCGCTCTCGCTGCGGTTCTCCTCGTCCTCGCTCAGCAGCCGCACGTCCGGGTACAGCACGTGCGCGCCGACGGGGCGCAGCAGCGCGAACGCCATGGGCACCGGGCCGCGTCCCTCCGCGCGCTGCGTCCCAGCCTCGGCCGCGCCCCGTCGTGCGCTCCCGCGCGCTCCCACGGCCCCGCCGGCAGCCGCCTTATAGCCGAGGGAGGGGCCAACCGCGCGGCCGCCCCGGCCGGAGCGGGTGGGCTCCTTCCTGGCCAATGAGGACGCGCCCGCGGTGCCCCGGCCAATGGCGACTCGCCCGCCGCCCCCGTTCCCCAGGTTGAAAGCGTCCCGGGAGCTGGTGGCCCGCCCTGAAAGCTCCGCGGGCGAGCCGGGCAAAGACCGGGAGTGTGGATGATGGGTCGGGTGGCTGGTGCGCAAAACGGACTTGTTATCCGCATCCTAAACCTGCAGAGATTGCGAACTGGTCCCTTCTCGCTGGGCCTCAGCTTCCCCGTTCGGTAGGAGGATTGGGAGAAAGCATCTCGGGGTTTTGTGCCCTCACATTCTAATTCTGTGGTTCTGAAACTTCCTTGTGTAAGAATTGGGAAAGGGGAGAAGGGATTTTGACAGTACAGATGCCTGACTCCTCCCGTCCTGACCCAGCAGGTCTGGACCAGAACCCAGGAATTTGCTGTACGTCCGCGATGGTGGTGCCGGTGGAGAACACTTGGAGAAACACTATAACCTTTCCAAATAAGGTGTCACATCCCCGAGGACAAAAACCAACAAAACCAAAGCAAAGCGAGAACAAAACCACCAGTAGCGCCATTCATTCATTCGATAAATATGTCTTAGGTCCCTCCTCTGTGTCAGGCATGGTTTAAAGTCTGAAGATACAGATTTACACAAAACAAACTCTTTGCCTTTTACAGAGTTGACATTTTGGCTGAGGTCCTACTGTGTGCCAGACACCAGACAGACATTTTACTGATCCTTTGTGCTTCTCACTGAGGTCGTGGGGGAATACCCCTGATTTCCAGATAAAAGCGCTGGCCTTTAGTCTCACAGATGGTGAATGGGGGCACTATACCCCCCACTTTTCCCCTCAACCCTAGAATCAAATGCAAGTTTCTCTCGCTGTCTCCTCACAGTCACACCTTGGACAGCTGCAGACCCCCTGACTTGTATACAT
>PVJC01036822.1:0-17522 GCA_004026665.1 Murina feae | reverse complement strand
TATCCCATGCACCAAAGGGTCACCAGTTCGATTCCTGGTCAGAGCACATGCCCAGGTTGTGGAATCGAACCTCCGAGGGGGGGGGTGCCGGAGGCAGCCGATCAACATTTCTCTCTCTCCCTTTCCCTTCCTCTATCTATAAAATAAGTAAAAACATTAAGTAAAAACAGGGAGGACTCAGCTGGCATGGCTCAGTAGTGGAGTGTTGTCCTATGAACCAGGAGGTTACGGTTTGATCCCCAGTCAGGACACATGCCTGGGTTTTGGACTCAGTCCCCAGTGTGGGGCGTGCAGGAGGCAGCCAATCAGTGATTCTCTCTGATCACTAATGTTTCTCTCTCTTTCCCTCTCCCCCTCTCCCTTCCTCTTTGAAATCAATAAAATATATATATATATATATATATATATATATATATATATATATGGGGAGAATAGCTCTGTGACCCCACACAATTGGGTATGGGAGGAACCCAGGAGAAGCAGACAGCAGGGGTGAGGGAACAGCCTCATGCTGGGAGTCGGGAGCCCTGAGAATGGTCTGTGTGCCCATTTCTCTAGCATCACATGCCCAGATGATTCCTTGTCAGGCCCACCTGACCTGAGCCTCTCCCCACACCCCTTCAGCTCTCTCCTTACAGTCAGCCCAGATGCCAAGAGTAAATAAACTAAGGAAGTGTCCTCGCCTGGGTGATGGGTAACCAGAGTTCTAGCATGGATTCTGCTCTGACCCTGTCTGGGCCACTGTCTTCTCACTTAGGAAACAGAAAGGTGGGAGCAACTGCTTTCCATGCACAGGGTTGCCTGGAGGATTAACTGGAGAAGAAAGGCTAAGCTGGGAAAGAGGGGAGGGGCCAGGACTCTCCCACCCAGCTGGGATGAGGGCAGGCCTCCCTCCCTGCTCCTCCACGGCCAGGCAAACAGTGCCCCCTCACAGAACTTGGCCCGGGATGCTAGCCCTGGCCCTCACCTTGGATGACTGAAGGCCAGCTTCTTCCCCAGGTGCCTGTCCATTCTGGAAAAGAGAAGAGAGATTACGGAGCATTGTCAGGGTTTATCAGTGTGGGACAGAGCAAAGACAGACCCGTGGTTCCCCACCCGCCCCCTTGGCTGATTGGAATAGCTGGGGAAGACTTGGAAGTGGGGCAGGGGTTCTGAATGGGTCTCCAACTCCACTTGCACAGTTGAGAGCACAGGTGCCAGGCCCTCCTGCAGCAGCCTCTCACCAGCCAGGTAGTGCATTTCTCGAAACTCCCTCCCTCAACTCTCTGCCTGGCAAACATCTATCTTGAAAGGTCCAGATGAGATAATATCTCCTCCCAATGCCAGTTCTGCCAGAGACAAACTGTATAACCTTGTCCCAATTGCAAGCAGCCTCGGTTTCCTGATCTGTAACATGGGGGTAGTTATAGCCACTTCTCCAAGGTGCTGCAAGGGTAGAAGGAGATGAAATCTGGGAAATATCCAGCCCAGAGATGGTGGCTACCCTGGCCTTGCCCCTCGGAAACCCCTATCCTGCCACATAGAATCACTGCTGGCCCCGAATTCCTTCATTGCACCACTTGTCACATTGCAGGGACTGTTTTTTGTTTGTTTTTAAATATTGTTATTGATTTCAAAGAGGACGAGAGAGGGAGAAAGAGATAAAAAACATCAATGAAGATAGAGAATCATTGATAGGCTGCCTCCTGCAAGCCCCCCACTGGGGATGCGGCCCACAACCCAGGCATGTGCCCTGACGGGGAATCAGAGCACGGCCTCATGGTTCAGAGGCTGATGCTCAACTGCTGAGCAACACCAGCTGGGCTGCAAAGACTGTTCACACACAGGCCTGACCTTCTGAATAAATGGGAGCGCCAGGAGGGCAGAGATTAGCTCTAACAGCTGCTCTCTCCCGAGCCCCTCCCACATGTCAGGCGCTGGGCTCAGTGCCTCACACCTGTGGCATCACTAAATCCTCATGACCTGGGAGGGAAGCCCTAGCCCCATTTGGCAGAGGAAAAAACTGAGGCCAAGGGGCCTAGTAATGACACCTACGGTCACATAACTGATAAGTGGGGATTCAGATTCTGGTCTCTGACACCCAGGAGATGCTCAAAAGAACAGCCCATATCCTAGGCAGGGAACTTCCTGCAGAGAGGTGGACACTGGAGTCAATCTCTGGGCAGTCCTGCTTTTTCCAGTCCCCAGACTTCACACTCAGGTGAGCATTGTTCACCCTAGGGCAAGCATGTCAAACTCATGGCCCATAGGCCGCATGCCTCATTTATTTAAATAAACGAGTTTGACACGCCTGCCCTAGAGTATAGCAACCCCAGCCCAGCCCTGTCATACATGGTGATTACTTTTATCTGGAACTTGGGGAGCTGAATGGAGCTGTCCCCACTCTTCCTTGCACAGTAAGAGTGTGGTGAGGCAGACAGAGGCTCCTAATACCTAGCTGAGGGCAGGTCAGGATTTTGAGCCAATGGCTGGATCCACAGGGCAGCTGTGGCTTTGCTTGGCAGCAGCAGGCACAGCTGTGTTCTGCCAATTACATAATCTCCCTGCCCCTGGAACAGATTCCCTCCGCCGCTTCCAGGACATCCTGCCCCCTGAGCCCCTTTAATGCCCCTAATCCTCCCCAGGGCCAGTGTTCTGCAGGCCCCTCCACACATACATACACATACATGCTGTCATCTCTCAGGTGAGGAGAAGACCAGGTTGATCAGGGCCCAGGGGGAGGCAGGATGCATCTGTAGCTTGAGCTCCACTTCGCCCAGCAGTCTAGACTCTTCCAGATGGTCTCAACAGCTACACAGCAGCCCCTTGCCCCAGCCTTCCCCCATTCAAACCTTCATCCTCCCTACAACTCAACTGATCATCGCACTTGAGCCACTAATTTCCACGGTCACTCACTCACTACTTATTGAGAACCTGCTACGTATCAGGCCCCAAACCCTTCCATGTCTTCCCACTGCTTGCAGAATGCAGTCCCAGCTCCCTGGCACAGCATTCGAGGTTATCATTTCCAGCTACCCAACACAAGTGATAGAGAATATGGGTTCAGGCCTGGCCTGTGTGGTTCAGTGGTTAGGTGTTGACCTATGAACCAGGAGGTCACAGTTCAATTCCCAGTCAGGGCACATGCCTGGATTGTGGGCTTGATCCCTACTGTGGGGCATGCAGGAGGCAGCCAATCAATGATTCTCTCTCATTATTGATGTTTCTCCCCCTCTCTTCCTCTCTGAAATCACTAAAAATATATTTAGAAAAAAATAAAAAAGAACATAGACTCTGGAATCTACCCTTGTGGGTTTTTTGTTTGTTTGTGTTTTTTTTACAGAGAGGAAGGGAGAGGGATAGAGAGTTAGAAACATCGATGAGAGAGAAACATCGATCAGCTGCTTCCTGCACACTCCCTACTGGGGATGTGCCCGCAATCAAGGTACATGCCCTTGACCGGAATTGAACCTGGGACCCTTGAGTCCGCAGGCTGATGCTCTATCCACTGAGCCAAACTGGTTAGGGCTAACCTTGTGGGTTTAAATTCTGTATTCCATACCACCTACATTACCCTGAGGTTACTTCATTTCCCAAGACTTCAGCCCTCATCTGTGAAATGGGGACAAGAGTAATGTACCACATCAGGTGGCTGTAAGAAGCAAACAAAATAGTCCATAAATATCTATCTCTAGCAGGCATGTGCTGGGTCCATAAACAATAGTCATCATTATTCTGAACCTAAACTGAGCGGCCTGAGACCCTAGACAGGCCACCTTATTTCATACTGCTAAACATGTGCATGATGGCTCACTTCTACCAAGAAAACCTTTCCTGCCTTGTCACTTTGGCAAATTCCCCGTCTTCTTCCAGGACTCACTTCAAATGCCATCTCTTCTGTCCACACAGCCTTGAGCGCTTTCCTCATCCTCTGCGTCCCACGGCACCGAGGAAGTTGCAGGTTAACTCAGGAAGAGCCCTGGCTTGTCTGTCATCATATCCTTGACATCCAGCTCAAGGTGCAGTATGTAGTGCGTCAGATAAAAGCTCAACCCAGCAAAGAGAGCAGGGAGACCAGAATAGGCTCCGTTACTCCCGTTTTCCAGACAAGGCTCAGGGAGTGAAGGAACCCACCGGAGGTCTCTCAGTTAGCAGGCAACGGACATGGGGCCATAACCCAAAGTCCCCTTCCAAATGAGGGAGGGGAGGAGGCAGAGGGTGTACCTAGAGGTGTGGGCTTACTGAGCAGTGACCTGGGTGCTTCAGGGGACCCACAGGAGGCCCTGTGTGGCTGCCTCCAGTCCCAGGTCTCTGGCCTGGGTGCATCCTCATGGAACCCCACATCTGTAAGAGCTGATACATAAAGTCTCTAGAAGGGAATGGCAGCCCCCGAGAAAAGACTAGGAAAATAAAAAAGACTGCAGGTGAGCTTCCCCCTCAGATCCAGCGTCACACAGGGGGAAAAACAGGGTTCGTTTGTCCTGACCTGACTGCTGCATGGACGGCAGAAAGAACAAAGCTCAGCAGCCACAAAGATACAGCTGCTACTCCTAGCTCTGCCAGCTACTCACTCCAACCTTGGGTCTGTCACATCATTTCTCTGGGCCTCAGTTCCTTCATCTATACCACGAAAGCAGGTCTGTCTTATACACAGCTACATCCTGTTGCTTGGAATAGTACTTGTCACATGATAAGTGCTCAATAAATATTTGCTGAATGAATGAATGAATGAATGAATGGAAGGGGACAATGATGCTGACCTTGCAGAATACTGAATGAAGGACCTTGTCTAAAAGTTCTGGTACAGCTCTGACCGGTTTGGCTCAGTGCGTCGGCCTATGGACTGAAGGGTCCCAGGTTCGATTCCGGTCAAGGGCATGTACCTTGGTTGCGGGCACATCCCCAGTGGGGAGTGTGCAGGAGGCAGCTGATTGATGTTTCTCTCTCATTGATGTTTCTAGCTCTATCTCTCTCCCTTCCTCTCTGTAAAAAATTAATAAAATATATTTTTTAAAAAATAAAATAAAAGGTCTGGTACAGCTGCCCTGGCCAGGTCGCTCAGTTGGTTTAGGAGCATCATCCAGTACATCAAAAGGTTGCGGGTTTGATTCCTGGTCAGGGCACATACCTAGGTTGCAGGTTCAGTTCCGGGTCAGGATGCACATGGGGTAAGAAAGGGGGCAAGGGCAGCCGATTGATGTTTCTCTCTCTCTCTCTCTCTCTCTCTCTCTCTTGCTCTCAAATCAACAAAAACATATTCTGGGGTGAAGATTAAAAAAAAAAGTCTGATACAGGAAGGGCCCTTCAGCTTCTTAAGAGTATGGAAACCCACCTCCTCCCTCTTTCTCAAAGAGCACTGCTCATGGGGACAGTTGCCCAGGGCCCCCAATCATTGCAACCCTTCCCAAGAAGTCAGAGATAGGCTCTAACAGGCATTCTTCCTTCCCACTAAGCAGCTCTGTTTTGGGAAGTAGGGCCCAGGGCAGCGTCTGGAGAAGCCAGGCAGCAGATGGACAAAGACAGCGCGTGCCCCGCAGGCAGGAAGCAGCCCCAGGAGCTGGGTTCTGAGCCCGAGCCCGGCATTGGCAGCTCTGCCCGATGCTCGAGGCTGGGGGCCAGGTGCCAGGGCTGGTTGGCACAATCCATCCTCGGCAAAGGCTGGACAGGGGCTTTTCAGGATGAGGAGAGTCTGCCAACATCCGGAGCCTCTCTCTCTCTCGGAGTACCTTCCACCTGGGCTAGTTTGATCCCAACCTTTCCTCATCCTTGAGCCTCCCCACACTTGAGAGATCTGGCTTCCAATACTAACTCTGACATTAATTCATAGGCCAGTTCTTTCTGAGTTCAGCTGTCTCACAGGAAAATGGGGTAATATTCCTGACCTTGAGAATTGTGAGGAGAATTATTTAAATACGAGAATTAATTATGAAGCAAGGTGGGCGGCACACAGTAAAGCTCTGTAGATGGCAGGGCTGGGCCTGGGGACGAGGTTACTTCTTTCAGCAAAGGCAGGGAAGGCCCAGGCAGAACCCTCCCCACACTTCCAGTGCGTTTGCTCCACCTGGGCCACACCCTGAGCCAGGCCCTGCCTCCCAGCAGCTCATTTTCAGCAGCGTCATCGGGAGGGCAGGGCAGTCCAGATCCCAGGCCTCTACCAAATGCCCCCGCCAGCCCCTTGTCTATCTCCTTCCCGGCCAGGAGCCAGAGGCAGTGCCTATACCTGCAGGTCAGGCTGCTGTATCACTTACATGTCACCTGGGCTAAGAACAGCGAGGCCCTGTTCTCCAGTGAGAACAGCCCAACCCATGCCCTGGCTGCCCCATGGCTCCTGTTACCCAAACAATAACATCCAGTTGCCTGGCACCTCCATGGACTGGGGGGAGGGGAGAATGGGCAGCAGTACCCAGGGCTCTGCACCTGGGAAGCAGAAGCAAAAACCCAGCCCTGGCCACTGAAGAAACAGAAGCCCAGAGAGGTTAAGGATTGTCTAAGGGTCACACAGCATTCCCAAGGTAAAGCTCCTGGAGAAATCATTCCCCCACCCACCTCCTAGGAACTAAGCCAGTCTTCTTTCACAGAGTTCACAGGCAGTAGCACTCAAAACTGAGTTGAGTTTCCTATTAAAAACCTGGCCCCCTGATTAAGCTGGCCCAGAATTCCCTAAGGGAAGCAGGAAGTTCGTTCCTAGGTGTTTGCCCTCCCTCTCTCCAAGGTAAGTCCTTGGGTTAAGTTCCTCGCTGGCCTCTCCCAATCTACCTACCTCTACAGCGGCCTAAGTTACAGGAGCAGGGAGGGAATCCACCGCAGAGCGCCCTCCCCAGACCCTAGTCCCCCAGTCCTGGGGGCAGGGAGGAAGGAGTAATAGGGGATGCAGAGGGCAGTGTAAGGTGAGTCAGCGAGAGAGAACTTCCAAGAGCATGCAGGGCCTGTAAAAACCCTGTGGCAAGGATCCCAGAGCAATTTACTCCAAATTGCGCCTTCAGGTTGCTTACCTAATCCTGCCTCACCCACCCTCCAACAGCCAGTGTCAGCCATGACCATCCCTTTAAAGGGGCAGCACACCTCGGATGCTAGGGACCAAGGGTTCTCACTCGGATCGCAACCTGTGACCCTGAGAGACTGGGCCCTTGGTGGTTGCCCGGGTAAGAGAGGGCAGGGAAGGGAACCTGGGCAGGGAGAAATCGCCTTGGCTCCCGGGCTCAGTGAGGTCTTCTCACCCTCCCTCACATCCCTCCATCTCCTTCCAAAAGGGAGTATCACCTGCCTCGGTCCCAACTTGAGGCTGCAGAGAAAATTTTCTTGACCTGTTGGTTCAGGGGCTTGACCTTGACCCTGGGGTCAAAGGGCACAGGAAGAGCTGGCCTCCTGCGAGTTTAGGGCTTGGCACCAGAGAATCATCACATCAGGGCAGGAGTTGCTTCTGGGAGAGACCAGGCTGGCAGAGGCCAAACTATCCACGGGCCCATGGGAGGGGGCACCAGAGGGCAGCAGGCACAAAGGTCCTCCCCCACTCCAGGAATAAGCTGCATAAGGTGGAAGAGCTTTTTCCACTCTCTTCGCCACAATCTGGGGCAGGGGACCCGGGTGTCCTCTGGCCCTAGCCTCGGGGCAAGAGTTTCAGTCCCAGACCAGCGGCGTCACCTCACATCCCATACCCGCCAAGGGTCAAGAGGGACAATCCTTCTAGGTCCGCAGCGGAGAAGCGGGGAGGGGTAGGGCGCTGGGAGACGTCAAGGAGAAGTGGGGGGAGCAGGGGGCCATGATCCTTGTCTCATAGAATCCCAGACGTCAGGCACCCCGGCCCAGCCCGTCTGTGCTAATGGAGAAAGCCCCGACAGCTCCCGGCATGGGTCCTAGGTGTGCGGTGCGACGGAGGCCGGGGCTCAGCGCCCCACCGGATCCCCTCTCCGGCGCTTGGCGGAACTGTCCTTCTCTTGCACGCACCCGAGGCAGAGGGGGGTGGAGCCGAAGAAGGGGCAAGAGACCGGAGGGCACTCGCGCCCTCGCGGGCACCCGCCACACTGCAGAGGCGACGCGAGCTGCTCCGCCGCTGCGGGGACCCGGGATCGTTGGCGCCCGGCGCCGGTTCCCTGCCTGGCTCACTCACCTCCGGGTCCAGCGGCACCAGCTCCATGAGCGGCCAGGGCTCCTTGAGCTGAGCGAGCGGCATCGCGCCGCTGCCGGGCCGCTCGCGCTCCTCCGGCGGCCCTGGCCACGCCGCCTCCGGGCTCCGGGGTCCCGGATTCCGAGCCCCTGCGCCCCCGCCCCAAGACCCTCGCGCTCAGGCAGGGCCGTCCGCGCCGCCGCCGCCGCCGCGGCACTCGCACTTCGGCTCCCTCCGTCACCCGGCGCCGCCGCGTCCATTGGCTACCTGCGCGGGGGCGGGGCCGAGGAAGCCCCGCCCCCGCGGGCGGCATTCCCGGCGCGGACCCCCGCCCCGACCGTGCGGGGCGCGCTGGCCCCGCCTCCACTGCGAGCCCCTGCCGGGCGCTGCGCTCCGCTCCGCCTGGAAGAAGCCCCCTGGTTCCTCCCTCCCAAACTTCGTCCCACCTCCCTAACCCCCCACAAGCCTCCCTCCCGCACCCCGCTCCGGCCCCGCCAGGTCCACGGCTGTCTCCCTACTCACCTTGCTCAGAATCTCTAGAGGTTCCTTCGCCTTACAGGGGGACTCCCTCCTGCTTCCCACCCCCACGGCTCCACACGCACACGGAAAGCCCGGGGCCTGACCCTGGAGAAGCTGGAAAAGAGCCTGGGCCCAAGGACCATGAGTCCCCCCACCCTCCCCCAGAAGGCCCTAGGGATACCCCCTCCGGAAGTCAACATTGGATCCCCTGGGGAATCTCAGCGATCCAACTCCAGG
The DNA here is from genome assembly GCA_004026665.1 of Murina feae. NCBI lineage: Eukaryota > Metazoa > Chordata > Mammalia > Chiroptera > Vespertilionidae > Murina > Murina feae. The sequence goes on along the minus strand of PVJC01036822.1, from coordinate 8,683 downwards.
TAAGTTCAAACACCCTCACCGCCATCGGAACCCACAGTGCCCCCAGAGTGATTTCTTAATACACATTTTTTGCAACCTGCACTGGAGCGGGGAGGGGCTCATTTCAAGCCCAGTTTCCCCTCTGCAGCTGCAGGCCCAGATCTGGGCTGGTTTGAAATCACTCCCCCTCTAAGGACACGGGCCAGGCTTCCAGGATGGACCTGGACCGACACTTGGGCTGCACTTGGAGTAAAAGGCCAGGGAAGATTCCCCCTGGAGAGATTCAGCCTCCATCTAAAGAAGTGTTAGGGGTCCCGTGAGGTGAGAGTTACTCACATGCGGGCTAGTGGAGGGATGAGCGTGCAGGTCCATGCGTGGGGAAGAATGGCCATTTACTTGCAAACTGTTCTAAGACTGGGGAATGGGAAGGATTGTTTACCAAAAGCCTCTGTGGCCCTGGCTGGTGTGGCTCAGTTGGTTGGGCATCCATCATACTGTACGCCAAAAATGTTTCGGGTTCAATTCAGACCAGGGCACATGCCTGGGGTGCCAGCAGCCCAATGATGTTTCACTCTCACACTGATGTTTCTCTCTCTCTTCTTCTCCTCCTCACCCTCTCCCTCACTCTCTAAAAATCACCTTAAAAAAATCTTTTTTTAAAAGCCTTCAAGCCTTCTAAAAAAAACAAAAACAAAAAAAACTTTCAATGAACTAGCCTCCACCAATGTGTGATGTCCTTGAATCCTCTCCGCCACCTAGTTGACAGCCTGAGAAAGATGAAATGACTTGCCCAAAGTTACACAGCAAATCAAGAACTGATTCAGATTTTCAGAAATCAAAGTGGACGAGAATTTCTCCTTATTCCTTGTTCCCAGGGTAGCACCTCAGCTGTTGAAGTGAATTGAGTTCTTAGCAAAAAAGCAACCCAGCAAATCTGGATTTGAATCCCAGGTCTGCTACCTCCTTAACATTGGGAAACTTGTTTTATGTCTCTAAACCTCAGTTTCCTTATCTGTAAAGGGGAAATTATAATCCCAAACGTTCAGGGATACGCTAAGAACTAAATTCATTTTAATTCAATAAAGATTAGTGGCTGTGTATTACATGCCAGGCCCTCTTCCTGAGCGTGTATTGTAAACCAGGCCCACTTCTAGATGCTGACGATAGAGCAATAAACAAAATAAGGCCCCTGCTGTCACGGAGTTCACATTCAGTCTGGTGTGATTAAGTAATTACAGCTAATGCTAAGGTAGCATTTACTATGGACGAGGCACTGTTCTAAGCACTTTACCTGTGTAACCTCACTTAATCCTCACAACATTGTGAGGTTGGTCCTGTTATCATGGCCAGTGTACAGAAGAAGAAACAGACTGAGAAGCCTAACATCTCCTTCCCTGGGGACCTTCGAGGTTACACAGCTGGAAAATGGCAGAGCTGAAAGACAATCCTGAGCCCAAACTTTTTTCTCTGGTTCACTCAGTCTCCACCTCCCTGATGAGAAAAGCAAGATCTGAACTGGAGGTAGCCAGGACTAGACTTGGCAGCCATTATTTTCACTAGTGTTGGAATCACCCAGTTCATTGATACTGTGATGCCCCAACCCGCACTGGACTAAAAAGTTGTTGTTTATCTGAAGTTCAAATTTAACTGGGTGTTCTTTTCCATTCACTGAATCTAGTAATCCTACTCAGGGCTCAGATCGCAGACAGGTGCCAAATATCTGGCTGCAAGCCAGATTGAAATTAGATTTAGGAAGAGACACAGAGACCCAGAGATGGAGGGGAAATGACTCTGCTAGGGAAATGGGGTGGATGGTTGGGAGCGGAGGAAGTGAGGGGAAAGCAGGAATGATTTTGCCTTTAGTCTGGCCCTTTCCTGGGGCCCCCAGCCCTCTCTTCCCCTTCTCACAGGAAAGGATTTTCTATCATCTCAATTTAAGGACTGAGTAGTGATAGTGCTTTCCGATGAATGTTTTACTACCTGTGTCCCCTTTCCCAAGGGTATTGGAAAGACAGTGGGTCATGCTGGAAAAGAAGGTCCAGAGCACACCTGGGCCCTGCCTGGGGAGCTCGGGCAGGTCAGCTTGCCCATAAATGTTGTAGGGATAGCAGTCACTCAATAGAGAGCTATAGAAACCAAACCACAGTTTGCCATGTGCTGATCCTGAAGTCTGAACTCACAGTTTTCTCTATTTCTTTCTAGGCTACAATCACAGGGCCTTTGCACATGCTATTCCTTGTACTTGAAACTATCTTCTTCTAGTCAGCTTATCTCCACAACCACTTCTTCCCTTACCTCCCTGTTATACACATTCATAGCAGTGGGTACGTCTCGTTAGCATTTCTTAAGATTGTACTTTTATGTGTGTTTATGTGATTTGATTAACATCTGGCTCTTTATTTATTTTTTTTAATATATTTTATTGATTTTTTACGGAGAGGAAGGGAGAGGGACAGAGTTAGAAACATTGATGAGAGAGAAACATCGACCAGCTGCCTCCTGCACACTTCCTACTGGGGATGTGCCCTCAACCAAGGTACATGCCCTTGACCGGAATCAAACCTGGGACTCTTGAGTCTGCAGGCTGAAGCTCTATCCACTGAGCCAAACCAGCCAGGGCACATCTGGCTCTTTAATTAGACAGTAAGCTCTGAGAGGGCAGCAGTCATGTTTTCTTGACTCTTCATTGTTTTCCAGACTCCTGGCACATAGTAGGTACTCAAAAAAGCCAAGTGAAATGTCCAACATCACCTAGCTATGAAATTTAGGACTCAGACCCAGGCAATTTAACCCCATGCTCTGAAATACTGAGTAGTTGATAAATTCTAGCTAGTATTATTATTAATAATGGGGTTAGAATGGGCTGTTCGGGGCAGTCACTTGAGGTGTTTGTTAAATGAGTGACTCGTGAGTGTAAAAGGGCTTTGCTGGACACAAATGAGATTATTAGTATTTATCCTGTTGAAGACATTCTGGCACAGAGACGGGGGATGTACGGACAGTGGCTAAAGGCTGGGTTTTGGGTTCCTCTCCTGCAGTCTGAGCATGTGCTTACTGTAATGTTCATGCGCACATGTTCCTGGGGAAAAGGTCTGACATTATTATTATTTTTAAATATATTTTTATTGATTTCAGAGAGGGAGAGAGGAATAGAAACATCAATAATGAGAGAGAATCATTGATTGGCTGCCTCCTGCATGCCCCCTCCTGGGGATCAAGCCCGTAACCCTGGCATGTGCCCTTGACTGGATTTGAACCCGGGACCCTTCAGTCTGCAGGCCAATGCTCTATCCACTGAGCCAAACCAGCTATTCTTTCTTGACCTTTCATGTAGAGGAGAGTCTTGGCGCATGTGTCTCCTGACAGCAGGTGGAGCAGGATGAGGGGAATAATCACAATGGTAGTTACCTTTCACAAGTAATTACTAAGTGTCAAAACTTGGCTAAGTACTTGAATAATCATCATCATCACTAACTTTGAGGGCTTATTGAGAGAGAATTATGTGATCTGCCTGGGGCTGAGTGTTTTACAAGTGAGAGCTCAGCCAATCATCCCAACAATATCATGAGACAAATTATTGTTCCCATTTTCCAGATGAGGAAACTGAGGCTCCAAGATGGGTGGGATTGCCTATGATCAGACAGCTAGTAAGTATTGCCGCTGGGATGGAAACCCAATTCTCTCAGACTCAGTCACTTCACTACAAGGGGAGCCCAGAAGGGGGTACAGGGGTACTCAGTTTACAGACAGTGGGTAGTGGTAAATAGGTGAGGGGGTGGAGTCTCTTGTTTGCCTCATCCAGGTCTGAGGGATGGAGGTGCAGAACTCCCTTTGCTTGAAACCCTCCTGTGGCTCCCCCATCACACTTCAAACAAAAACCAAAGACCTTGCCAGCCTGCAAAGCCCCACAGGATCTGGTCCCCTGCTCCTTCTGGCATCTCCTCTCCTACCACTCACTCACTGCCCTGGGCTACCAGGCATCCTTGCTGCTCATCCACATGCCAGGTACCTCTCACTTCAGGCTTTTGCTCCTGCTGTGCCCTCCACCTGGAACATTCTTTTTTTCCAACTCTCATGAGAGCTCACTCTCTCACTTCATTCACTTCTGCTCAAATTCACACCTCTTGAGAGGGGACCGACCCTGTCTAAAATAGTTCCCCATTAATGGCGTCACTTACATTACCTTCTTTCCGTGGCAAGCCTCTTTACCAGCAATCATATCATGTATTTACCTGTTTATTGTTTGTTCCTCCCACTAGAACAAAGTTCCATGAAGCTGGTCTTAAATATTTTGTTTGCTGCTGTGTTCCTGGATACATCTGACAATATTTCAAGCCCACAATATATATGCTAGTCTTGTGAATGGAGCCACACCAACCTGGGCTCTGGTTCTGGCTCTGCCACTTCCTAGCTGTGTGACTCTGATCGTGTTAGTTAGTCTCTCCGAGGATCTGTAAAATAGGGATGTTTATGAGTACAGTCATTTCTTAGTATCTGCAGAGGATTGGTTCTAGGACCTCCACAGATACCAAAATCTGCAGCTTCTCAAGTCCCTTAGGTAAAATAGGGTAGTGTTCGCTTATACCTCACATCTTCTTGTATACTTTAATTCTTGGTTATTTATAATACCTAATACAATATACATAGTTGTCATGCTGTATTGTTTAGGAAATCAGTACAGATGCAACCATTGGTAGGCCTAACTACATGGTACACTCAGCAATATGGACTATTTCCCTCAAAAAATATTTTTGTTTGTTTGTTTTTGTTAAGCCTCACCCAAGGATATTTTTTTCGTTGATTTTTAGAGAGAGTGGAAAAGAGGGGGAGAGACAAACATGACCAGGGCTGTGGATTGAGGTGTGTACCCTTGACCAGAATCGAACCCACAACCCTTGAATACTCTAACCACTGAGCAAAGCTGGCTAGGACCCCCCTCCTCAAATGTTTTCGATCCATGGTTGCGTCCACTGATACAGAACTCATGGATATGGAGGACCGACTGCATTAAGTGAAATTGGGCAATAAAATATCCATGTGGTGCCCTAGCCGGTTTGGCTCAGTGGATAGAGAGTTGGCCTGTCAATGAAATGGTCCCAGGTTCAATTCTGGCCAAGGGCACATGCCTGGGTTGCAGGCGTGATCCCTCCCCCCCCCCAGTAGGGGGCGTGCAGGAGGCATCCAATCAATGATTCTCTCATTGATGTTTCTATCTCTCTCCCCCTTCCTCTCTGAAATTAATAAAATATCTGTGTGATATCTGGCACATGGTAGGTGCTCAATAGAAATGGTAGGTAACAGTCATAGGCTCTCTCCTTTCCCTCCAAATTCTTCCCTCTGCAAAGGATGGGGATGGCTGCAGAGTGGGGCTTGGAGAGTTCACTGGGAAGGATCTCCATTGTTGGGAGATGACGATGTGAGAAGGAACTCCCATGACTGTGGTCATGAGGCTGGTAAAGAATGAGGCAAAGATGAAGCAGTGAGGAGAAACGGGAGCACACAGGTGGGACAGTCCCTGGGCTGCTGGAGAACGGACCAGTGGGCTCCTCCACTGACCTGGAGCCTGGGAGTGAGGCAGAAGCTTGTTGCTACTGGTTAGAGAGGATGGGAGGTGGCCATAGAGGTGGGTACAGTAGCAGCAAGAGAAGGGGATGGAATTGCAGGTAGAGGGACAGAAGAGGAAGCCGTTGGTCATCAATAGACACTGCCTATGTTGGGCACTGAGGATACAGCAGAGGAGTAGACAGAGGGTTCCTGTTCTCTAGGTTGGAGGGGGGGAGGTGTGAACTGTGGCCTGTGGGCCAAATCTGGGCTATTATTTTTCTTTGCCTGTGAGTTAAGAATGGTTTTTACATCTTTAAATGACTGGGGGAGGAAATCAAAAGAAGACTATTTCATGATGTGCAAATTATATGAAATTCAAATTTCAGTATCCATAAATAAAGTTTTATTGGAACACAGCCATGCTCCGTTTACGTATGGTCTAGGGCTGCTTTCACACTACAACAGCCGAGTTGGGTAGTAGCAACAGAGACCATATGGTCTGGAAAGCCTCAAGTGTTTACTAGCTGGCTCTTCAGAAAAAAACTTGTCAACCCCTGCTCTAGGAGCTTACATTCTCTTTGGGGAGACAGTAAACAAGCAGATAAGTGAATTTCAGGGTGCTTCTGAGGACAAGTGCCAGCTGGCATCAGCATTTCCTCACCCCCTGCTTCTGCCTGAGCCACCTTCCTTTGGAAAGGAAGTGCTCCATCTAGGTGGGCTAAAGTACAGCAGCAGAGGAGCTGGGGGCATTGTGATCAGCCCCCTGCCTCCGAATCAAGAGGATCCAGCCTTTATCCTCGAAGGAAAAAGTCATTCTCAGTGACTTGCAAATTCCAGCACCCACTGGATTCCCCTTCCCCTCTTCCAGATCCTTGACCCAGGAATGACTTCTGTATTCAGAGGAATACTATCATCACCTTTGTGATGAAGGCCTGTCGCCTGTTTAGCTGTCACCTGTGTGGCTCCTTCTTTATAAAAAGTTTTCTTCCATGCTACCTCCTGGAGCTCTGAAAGGGGTAAGGCATGGGTTGGGTTTGTTGTTCCCATTTCACAGAAGAGGAAACTGAGACTTAGGGAAATGACTTGGTTTATCCAGAATCACATACGCTTTGAAATAGCTTTCAGAGCCAAGACTAGAAAGTAATGGAACGTCAGCTTTGGAAAGGCCTTTGGGACTTTCTTAGCCAGAGATGGAAGAAAACTGGTGGCCTGAGGCAGAGTTGAATCAGATAAGGGTGGCAAATCCTCCATGTGCAGGAAATAAGGTGTGAGTTGTCTGTAGAGAATTTAAAAACATTAATGAAACTGGGTGAGTCTGCGTTTTATTTTCACCATACTCTGCAATTCTAAACAAGGTGAGTGATAAAATCCTCTTAAAGAGATCTTTCTGTTGGTCTAACTTCTAAATAATTGCTGGGATTATTGTGAGTTTTATGAATATCATATACTAGAGGCCTAGTGCATGAAAATTTGTGCACTCGGGGGGTCCCTAAGCCCGGCCTGCACCCTCTTGAAGTCTGGGACCCCTCAGGGGATGCTCCCCAGGGTGTCGGGACTAAGCTGGCAGTCAAAAATCTCTCTGACAGCCCAGGAGCCCTCAGAGGATGTCCAACTGTGGCTTAGGCCCACTCCCCTGTGGCCACCTCTGCGGAAGGCACAGTGCCTGGACTGGGACCACGCAGTATCTTCTCTTGCCACCTCTGTGGAAGGGGGGGTGCTGGGACTGCCATGGCTGGCCTGGCGGTGCAGGCTCACTTGCCCTACCCCCTGCCCACTGGTTGTTCCAGCAGATCATTCCGGAAGGTCGAAAGGTCATTCCACCGTCCAATCTAATTAGTATGTTAGCTCTTTATTATATAGGATTATATAGGACTAGAGGCTGATGTATGAAATTTGTGCAAGAATAGGTAGGCCTTCCTTTCCCTGATTGCCAGTTCCGGCTTCCCTCTTGCACCCAAGAACCAGGCTTCCCTCGCGGCCCCAGCTTCATTTGGTCTAATTAGCATATTATGCTTTTATTATTATAGACTAGGGGCCCGGAGCACAAAAATTTGTGCATTGGGGGGGTGGTCCCTCAGCCCGGCCTGTGCCCTCTCACAGTCTGGGACCCCTTAGGGGATGTCCACCTGCTGACGTGCCTGGTCAGCCTGGGTGAGGGGCTGATGGCTGCAGGCTGGCCAAGCCCCCCAGTGGGGACCCTCACCCTATGGGGTGTGGCCAGCCTGGGTGAGGGGCTGAGGGCCATTTTCAGGCTGCCCACAGCCCCTCCAGGGCTTGGGTCCCTACTGGGGTGCCTGGCCAGCCTGGGTGAGGGACTGAGGGCCGTTTTTAGGCTGCCCACAGCTCCCATTGACCCAGCGTCCCAGCGAGGCTGGCTGGAATCAGGTTTCTGGGGTTTATTTATCTTCTAAAATTGAAGCTTTGTTGCTTTGAGCTGAGGCCTAGGCAGGCAACGAAGCCTCCTGTTTGCTTCAGGTCTGTGGCTTCTATAATTGAAACATTGTTGCCTTGAGCAGAGGCCCAGCCAACCTAGGCAGGCAGTTTCCTCCATTACTGGTGCAACGGAAGCTGCCATCTTGGCTGGGTTAATTTGCATACAGCCGCTCTGATTGGCTGGTGGGCGTGGCTTGGCTGGTGGGCATAGTGTCTGTGTAACAGAGTGAGGGTCAATTTGCATATTACTCTTAGATTAGATTATATAGGATATGTAAGCTTCAAATGAGGACATTTTTATCACCTAACCTTTAATAACATATTCTAAATGAAAGCTGATTTGGAGAATCTGCAGTTACACAATTGGCCCCAATATATGCCTTCAGTTGGAGAGTTCATAGCAAGGTCAGAACCATTAAGCTCACTTGGGGAGTGTTCATGTCCCCATATTCCTGCAGTTACATAGCAGATCTGAAACCAACAGTGATAGCCCAGTGATTGTAAAAACAAAGGAAAAAAACTTGAGTTGACAGAGAAACAAGATGGCGGCATAGGGTAGACACCGCATATGCAGCTGTGAACAACTATTTCAGAAAAACCGCGAAAAGAACACACGGACACCACTCGCACCAGCAGGACGGCTGGCTGAGTGAAAATCCTACAACCAGAGAAGAGTCTGAGACTCAGAGCAGCAGCGGAAGCAAAGTACAGAGGTACGGAGGCGCGC
>PVJC01036821.1:0-17526 GCA_004026665.1 Murina feae | reverse complement strand
CAATAGTGTTACAGTCCAATTATGAAGCAGCCCCGCTGTGGAGCAATATGGCTGCAAGGTGAGCCTGGGGCCAGGCCCCTCTCCAGCTAAACAGCTCTGCTCTGGTCTGACCCACCTGTCCTCCACTGCAGCAAGACATCTGTACCCGACACCTTCACCTCAGTGAATCCTCTGATATTCAGTTTCAGTTCCAGCCTGGAAACTAAGGGGAAAGTGTGCTCTCAGAACAAGAGGGGAGCTGGCTTATATGGGCAGAAGTCCCCACCCTTGGTACCTAGTTGGTCCATCCTCAGGCAAATGAGGACTCCAAATCCTCTCAGTTTGATTGGTCCAGAAGGTACTGACTATCCTGATTGGCCAAAATGGAGCCACTCTGATTGGTCAGTGAAGATACTGATGGGGCTATATCTGCACAGCTCCAATTGGCCAGGGAAACAGTCAGTCGGATTGGTTGAAATAGGAATCCAGCTACTCCTCCATAAGGTTTGACTGCAAGCAGAAACACAGTGCAGACAAGCAGTTCAGTGCATGGGCAGGTAATTCAGTGCAGGCTTCTCCCTGAAGTACAGTTTGCGTGACAAGTTCCTGTGTCGAAATGGTTGCTAGGCTGTTCTTTTCCATTTGAGCCCAATTAGACACTGGGAGCCCTTCTTAGTAGTTATCTCATCTCTCAGGGTCCACAGGTCTCAACTCAGACCAACCAAATTAGATTTTCCCAGGTGGGTCCAGGCATCAATAATGTTTAGAAGCTTCTGAGGTGTCCTAACCGGTTTGACTCAGTGGCTAGAGCATCAGCCTGCAGACTCAAGGGTCCCAGGTTTGATTCCGGCCAAGGGCATGTACCTTGGTTGCAGGCACATACCCAGTGGGGAGTGTGCAGGAGGCAGTTGATCGATGTTTCTCTCTCATCTCTCATCGATGTTTCTAACTCTCTACCCCTCTCCCTTCCTCTCTGTAAAAAAATCAATAAAATATTTTTTTTAAAAATAAAAGCTGCTGAGATGATGCTGACATGTGAGCATCACCTTGTTAGAACTTTAGGCCAACTGAATCTGGATCTCTGGGGATGGGTTCAGGTATCTAGTTTTAAACATTCTGAGTAACACTTTGGCCTGCTGAAGTTTGAGGACCACCGTCCCTAACACATAAACACAAGTTTATCAGAATCACAGCCTGCATTTTTTTTTAACTTACCAGAGGATTCTTTCCAACGGAAGATTTGTTCTCTGGCCATTGCTCTTCATTCCTATGTCAAATAAGTGCATTCCCTGGCAAATGTGTGCCAGAGAATCAAAGCCCGTCAAAGGCAGAAAAGGAGGCCTTGGGGCAAAGATTTCCAGCAGTCCTGGAGGAGTCCACGGCCAGCTGAGACTTAGTGAGTGTACAAACTCTGGTGCCATGGAGGAGGGTTAGACCTCAGGCCACCTGGGTTCAGTTTCCAGTTTGCCAGGGTCTCAGTAGGCTCTGTGCCCCTGTTTCCTGGAAATCCCTCTGCAGCAAGAGTAGACTGTGAAAGACAGAGGTAAAGGACAACAGAGCTTTGGGTGCAGCCATTAGCCTGTGTACGTGAAGAAATGCAACTAGGGAACCTGGATTAAGAAAAGCAAGACATTTTCATTCATTTGTTAAAAGAAGCAGTCCTCATATCGACTTCCCTTAATAGGTTCCCGAAGAGTTCAATGTGAAACCCCGATTGCCCCCTAGCAGAGTTGGCTGCTTCCATGTACTCTTGCCATCCATCACCAAAGGGGGTCTCAGAAGTGGTTTCATAAACATTGGCCTTAGTTATTTCAAAGGGAACAGATCACCATCGAATCCTTGTTCCCCATGCATTAAAAGCCACATTAGATTATACCTCCTATTGTATCCCAATGCTCATCAGGGTGCCTGGGCCATAATAGGTGCTCATTAAATGCTTGAGTGGATAATTGGATTATTAGCACATGATTATAAAAATTATTATCATTTATTGGACACCTATCGTGTGCCCAGCTCAGGGCTAACTACTTTATACGAGATGGTTGCGTTTAACCTTCCTGACACCTTCAAGAGGCAGAAAAACAATGAGCAAACCTACTCGATGGGTAAGAACTGAAAGATCAGAGAGGTCAAGCAAGTAGCACACATGACAGGCGAGTCAACAGAGCCATGATTCAGACTGGACTCCAAAGTCAGCCTTGACAAAGGTTTTATAATGCAATTTTATAATTTATTATGTAACTTTTGTAAAGCTGTAACTTAGGTGATTTTATTCTAATTTTTATAATTTTATAATTGTAAATTTTTATAAGTATGTCATTGTAATTATAATTTTGTAAAATTGGAATTATGTAGTTGTGTAAATTTTAATGTAATTTTGGGGATGATCTTTATTATGCAATGAGGTGAGGTTGCACATATGTGAATGTTACAAAGCATTTAAGTGAGAAATAACTTCAATCTTTTATAATCTCTTCCAGAAAATAGAAGACTATATATTCTTCCACTGTCTTAAGAAACTAATGCAATAGAAGAAAGGAAAGTTACTGATGAATATCATGTGTGAATGTTGCTACAAAAATCTAAAACAAAAAAAAAAAGCAATTTGAATTTGGTGATATAAAATAGGAAGATATTTAATCACTAAATTTAATTTATCTCAAGAATGCAAAATTGATGTAATGTTAGAAAATCAATTGATACAATTTATTGCATTAAGAGGATAATATTGCAATAACTATATATGATGCCAGTTGGGTACTGGAAATACCCAGAGAAACACTATTTAAGTATATGTTTTCTAGCTACTACCCTGTCCATCTGAAGCCAATACAAAATAATATTGAAAGTAAAAAATAAAATAAAAAATAAACTTGAGATATAAATATAAAAAATAAAAATATATAATTTACATCTACATTAAATATGTATATGAAGTACCTAGGAATAAATCTAACAAACAATTTCAAGAACAATTTGGCAGAAACAAATTTTATTGGGAGAAATTAAATAAACACCTAAATAAATAGAGAGCAACATCATATTAATTGATTGAAATACTCATAAAAATACAGATGCTACCCTAAATTGTAATGTATAGATACTCTAAATTGTAATGTAGTCCCAATTGAAATCCCAACAAGCAGATTATAAAATGTATATGGAAATGAAAAATACTGACAATACTCAAGGTTCTCCTGGAGAAAAAAGAGAAGAGTGAATTTGCTCTACCCAAATTAAAGGAATTAATTTAATTAACACTAAATTAATTAAAGCAGCATAGTGGAGTTTGAGGATGGATAAAAAGATTAATGTACTGGGATAGAGTCTCCTTAAAGAGATACAGACATATATGGATGCTTGATTTTTGACAAGGTAAAACTGAAAGGCAATGGGACAAAGAACAGTCTTTAAAATGTATGTGACTGGTGGAAGCATGGAACAGAGTGTGGAATCTGGGAGGGAAGGCAGGGGAGGGTGGGTGGGTGAGAGGTAATCAGCCAAGGACCTTATATGCACATATGCATGGCCATGGACACAGACAATGGGGCAGTGAGGGGGAGGGGCTGGAGGGAGTCAATAGTGGGGAACGGAGGATAAATGTAATACTTTCAACAATAAAGAATTGTGGGTTTTTTAATGTATGTGGCTGGGACAATTGAGCATTCACAAGAAAAATATGAAATGGATCTCTACCTCACACCATATACAAAATTCAATTTCAGGTGAGTTAATTGTGAAAAGCAAAATGAAATACAAATAATAATAATAATAACAACAATAATAAAGCTTTTAGAAGGGATCATAGGAAACTATCTCCTTAACCCTCAGATAAAGAGTTCTTATGCAAGATACACAAAACTAGTAATCATAAAGGAAAAAACTTATGGTTTTACTACTTTAAAAAATAATTCTATTCATTACAAGAATAAAAAGGTGAGGCATAGAGTGGGAGAAAATATTTGAAACACATAAAATTGACAGAGAGTTCAAATTACATAGAGAATGCCTAAAAATTTGTAAGAAAGATCAAAAATCCTACAGGGAAAAAAATGGATAAAAAAAGTTCTTGAATATACACTTCACAAAGGGAAACACAAAAAGTCAATAGATATATGAAAGATACCCATTCTTATTAGTAATCAAGGAAATGCAATCTAATCTAATAAAAGAGTAATATGCAAATTAACTCTTACTCCATTACACCTAAGCCATGCCCACCAGCCAAGCCATGCCCATCAGCCAATCAGAGCGATGATATGCAAATTAACCCAGCCAAGATGGCAGCCGGCAGCCATGGAGCTAGAGCAAACAGGAGGCCAGTGATGGAGGAAACTGCCTGCCTAGGCTGGCTGTGGCCTCCACTGAAGGCAACAAAGTTTCAATTATAAAAGATAAATAAACCCCAGAAACTTGCTTCCAGCCAGCCTCACTAGGACCTTGGGTCAATGGGAGCTGTGGCCAGCCTGAAAACAGCTCTCAGCCCCTCACCCAGGCTGGCCAGGCACCCCAATAGGGACCCGAACCCTGAAGGGACTATGAGCAGTCTGAAAACAGCCCACAGGCCCTCACCCAGGCTGGCCATACCCCCATGGGGTAAGGGTCCCCACTGAGGGGCTTGGCCAGCCTGCCAACAGCCATCAGCCCCTCACCCAGGCTGACCAGGCACGCCAGCAGATGGACATCCCCTGAGGGGTCCCAGATTGCGAGAGGGCACAGGCCAGGCTGAGGGACCCTCCTTGAGTGCACAAATTTTTGTGCACCAGGCCCCTAGTTTAATATAATGCTCATATTAGCCAAAAACTGAAATAATCCAATGTCCACAAACTATAGAATGAATAAGTACAGTGAGTTACAGTCATGCAAAAGAATACTATAAAAACAATAGTAATAAATACTATAGCCACAACACAACAATGTGGATGAAAACACAATGTTGAGTAAAAAATATTCAAATGAGCCCTGACCTGCATGGCTCAGCGGTTAGAGCATTGGCCCATTCCATCAGTTATGTGACCTGTTGGAGATTTCATTTGTGTTAAAAACTCAAGACAAAGAAATAGGAGACGGGCTGCGAGGCGATTTATTTTAGTTTGGAAAGTGTGCACGAGTCCAAATATGAAAAAGTGTACTAATTTGAATAACATCTTTAAAGTTGAAATGTATTCTTATGCTTTAAATGTTCGTTTTAGAGCCAAAGGGGAAAAAGAAATCAAGAAGATAATGACTAGTTCTGATGATTATGGATTGACTCCTGAAAGTAATTTTGTCATCTCGAAGAAGAGGCTTCTCCAGTGACACGGTGAGCGTGTCTCCCCTGGCATGGGAGCACTCCATGGGGTGACTCCACAGTCCAAGCCATTCCCACAACCTTCGCCAGGGCACTCCACTGGCCCCGGGAGGCAGAGAGCAAGACACACTGTGCGCATGGTCCATGCCAGACCAGGGGATGGGCAGGGTTTGCCTCCCAGGACAGTGTTTTGCTCCAGTGAACTCAGGGGGAAGTAACTTGTACAAACACTGACCTCGGCTAAAAATGCCTCAGTATGAGAACAGGAGGTCAGAGTCCAAGAGGATCTCTGGTGAGACGCAGTCAGCTGGAAACCTGTGGCAGAGTCTAGGCCTCTGTGCTATTTCTGGTCTCAGCCCCTGTAGCGACCCCGTTAGCTCCCGGAGGACCCTATCCTTCCTACACGGCATTACCCCGTCTGTGGCAGTCATGGTCTCGCCCTGGGCACTCACGCCTACACTACCAGGCTGCTCTGTGTGATCGCCTGCAGCTCTCTGCTCCCCGGACCATCTGCTCTGGCCTTGGGAGCCCTCTCCCCATTCCCACAATCAGTCCTCAATGCAGAACAGTGGCGATCCGGTGGTTCGGTGCCCAGCTCCCTTTGCCCCTCAGGTGGCATGACACTAAAATGCTTGTTCTATACTGCGCACAAGAGGGTCCCAGCAAAGCCACTCCGTCGGCATTTTTATGAACAGCATCCCCAACACCCCCACTGCTTTTTAAAACTCAAAACCCCCCATTACTATCATGTGGATTAGTGTCTCATGGCAGGCAGGTGGGGAAAGGTTGTATATAGCGATTCTGCATCAGTGTGTCTCTTAAGCATCTGAAATTAAGCGTGTCTTCCCCAGGGCACTCTGCCCCTAGGGCATCATGTTCCAGTTTCCTCTTTACCATCAAAGTCTCCCCCACACCAGCCAGCTCCCCAACCTTGAAATGCTGGTCTGTAACCATCTCCAAGTTCAAATGGTTGCTCTGTCTGAGAGGTGCCTTAAATCTTTCCTCCTTCCTTCTTTTCCCAGGCAAATACCCAGGAAAGCCCTCCTCTGCCTCCAATCTGCCTCCCCCCACCCCACACCTGCTTCGTTTTCTGACCTCCAATCTCTGCTTAAACCAGGTCCCGCATATCACAATTTGTCACCATCCTGTCCTGGAGCTGACTTCCTGCCTGAATTAAGTCAAATCTAAAACTCTTTTTTCTGAACTCGATCAACTTACTCATCCTCTTTTCCTTCTTGCTCCTCAATCCTAGCCAGCTCACTAACATTATTTCCTTCCATTTTCCCCATGAAATCTCTTCTCAAAACATATGTTTGCAACTCTCACAAAGTTTGGCCCTTCTGGAGCAACAGACACTGCGCCATCCTATGCTAAAACATCATTTCACCCGTTGGGTTTGGGGTGGATTTTTTTTTTTTTAAGTAATAGTTTCCACTTCATTATGAGGCCCATTACAGCCACAACCCATCCCTCTGCTTTGGATTTAAAGGTGACAGGACTGAGAGCTTTCCCATTGTACACATAAGGAAACTGAGGCTTAGGGAGATGAATGCATCTTCTTTTAATCCTTACCCAAGGATATGTTTCCATTGTTATCAGAGAAAGAGGAAAGGAGAGGGCCGTGGGGGAGGGAGAAATAGGGATCAGTTTGCCTCCTGCACACCCCGCAACCAGGATCGAACCCGCAAACCTTCGATACACTAGACAATGCTCTAACCAACTGAGCCACACCAGCCAGGGCCAGGACTGTGTGTTCATTTGCAAGTCTTCTGAATTCACATTCAATGTTCTTGCTACCACACAAGGGATGCTCAGGAACACAGAGCATAATTTTAGCCGGTGCCCAGAAGAACTATTCTTGGTAGTTCCATCCTCATTTAATGTGCATTGAAAAAGCAACAAAGCCCTGACACCAGCAGCATCCACAGCACCTGGGAAATTGATAGAAATGCAAATTATCAGCCCCTCCTCACACCCGCCAAACCCTGGGAGTGGGGTGAAGCCCTCAGTGTTTTAACAGGACCTTCCGGTGATTCTGACGCACACTTAAGTTGGAAAACCACCAGTTACAACAAAGCAAATAAAAAATTGATTTAACGTTTATTACTGAAAAACACAAAGTAAGTGCAGGGGATTTGTGAATGCAGCAGACATTTAGTAAGCTGTTCAGAAGCGACTGAATTGGAGGGAGCGCCATCCTACAACACAGAAGCCTCCATGTGTTCCAAGGTAGAAAGGCCTGTCCCATCCCAAGCAGACCGATCCCACCCCCAAACATTGCAAGACACGCTCCCCCAACCCCTGCTGACAATGCTATAAGGGGACCATTATTATTTTAGTTTGTTTGGCTTAGAGGCAGAATTTAAATGTTTGACTCTGGCCACTTAGCCCTCACTATTTGGACAACTATAAAATGATACATCAAAGAAAATAAAAGATTCATCCAGGCTTGAGACTCCCCTATTATTACATAAAGAAATGTGTGTTGGTCCCAAAGATGTGAATATTTCCCAGTGAAGAACAGCCGCTGCCCGTTATATAAACCCGACTCACCTTGAGCATGCAAGAGCCGATGGCTTCTCCTGGTCACGTGGGAAGGGTGGGCTTGAAAGAGCCTTCACAATCACAGAGCATCCATCCGACCTTGAACACGGATTCTTAGGACAACCAGGGACACACGTGGTTTCCTTGATAATTAGAGAGCAGATTTCAGACGGGGCCCTCGATGCTTCCCCCCAGCTCACTGTGGGCCTCGGGTCCTGGAGAAGCCTGAAATATCTGCTTACGATAGCCTTGACCCACATCCTCTGGGCCCACCAAGGTAAGTAGAATGCTTTGTTCAAGCCCCTTCCTTAAGGGTTTTGTAACCTGGTCGATGTGGA
The DNA here is from genome assembly GCA_004026665.1 of Murina feae. NCBI lineage: Eukaryota > Metazoa > Chordata > Mammalia > Chiroptera > Vespertilionidae > Murina > Murina feae. The sequence goes on along the minus strand of PVJC01036821.1, from coordinate 9,375 downwards.
ATTCTCGGTCTTGCATTGGTGACGTGTGTGGCTCTGCAGGTCACACATTTGTGTACCCCTCACTTCCAAATGCAAAATGTTACTTGTGAGCACAAAAGCTCTAAAGAAACTTCAGGCACTGGTGGGGGCGATGTGAAAACTCGTCAGGTGCTGTCTCCAGAGGGGGTTCATCTTTTTAGCAGCAAAGACATGATGATTGTTTTGCATTGGAAGACATTTCAGATATTGCATAATTGGTGTGAAAATTCCGAAATGCCTGTGTGTTTTTTGTTTGTTTGTTTGTTTGTTTGTCTTTTCATAGTCTATTTCTTTTTGTTATTGTTGTTTTACAGTTTTTAATTGTGGTAAAATACACATAACATAAAGTGTACCACCTTAACCATTCTTCAGTGCGCAGGTCAGCAGTATTAATTACATTCCTATTGTTGTGCCACCATCACCATCATTGATTCCCACTAATTCTTTCCACCTTGCAAAGCTTAGCTCTGTACCCATTAAACACTAACTCCCCATTCCTCCTCCCCTTGGTCCCAGTAACCAGCATTCTATTAACTACATGAGTTTGAGTCTATTTCTGAGAGTGACATTTACATGACTTGTGGCTCAGTAAATCCCGATGAGAGCACAAAGCCTCATCCATTCGGGTTTTTGATTCCAGCCTCTCTGGGATTCTCAGCATGACTGTCAAGAAAATTCCACAAAATGGGACCACAGGGGAGATTTTTCTGTTCCCCAGGATGCGCTCCTTGTTTATTTATTGGAGTTTCCCTGGTATAATAGCAGGGGCATTAGATTTCCATTCAGGAGACTTGGGATTGAAAACCCAATATGGAAACCTTGGAGAAGCCACTAAATCTTCCTAAATCTCTTTAATTGGGTCCTATTTTAAAAATCAAGATTCTGTGCAAAAATCTCAATTTCTGAATTCTCTTGAAAAGTTCCAGAGCTGGCATCTAAACAAACATCTCCCCATTTTTTAATTGCATTGTTTGTCCTTTGGGTGTTGAGTTTTATAAGTTTTTATCAATTTTGGATCTTAACCCCTTATCAGATGGACCATCAGCAAATACGTTCTCCCATTTAGTTGGTGGTGGGGCCAAGGCAGAGGCTGTTAGGGGAAAGCAGGCCAGCGGGCGGGGAGGGAGGAGTGGGGACAGTTAGGGGTAAGCTGACTGGCAGACAGGTAAGCAGTTAGAAGCCAGCAGTCCCAGATTGCCGGTTTAGGCTCGACCCCACAAGGATAGGGCCTAAACCGGCAGTCAGACATCCCCCAAGGGGTTCAAGATTGGAAAGGGTTCAGGCTGGGCTGAGGGACACCCCCTCCCATGCAGGAATTTCATGCACCACGCCACTAGTTGGTATATAAAAATGTAACTGATTTCTAGACAAAGAATCTGAATAGACACTTCTCCAAAGAGGACATACAAATGACCAAAAGACAGGAAAAGATGCTCACTGTCACTAACAATCAGAGAAATGCAAATTAAAAACATGGTTGGCCAAGCAGGGTAGTGCTGGGCCTTTGGGCATGGGAGCTCACTTCCTTCACCTTTCTTACTTGGAGTTCCCCCTCGCAGCTCCAGAGATCAAAACTTGGGTGCAGCAGTTTATTTGGGAGGGAGCCCAGGAAGCAGGAGTGAGGGAAATGAGACAAGGAGAGAGGAAAGCCACTAAACGATGGGATAATAATCTGGTCCACCCAGACACTGAGGTGTTCCCTGGGCATGACTCCTTTGCAGAACGGGCCTCTTAATTGTCCATTGGCAGGACTGGAGGCTGCTACATCTATCAATGTCTCTGTCCACAGCATGAAAACCCACAGCAGTGCTCGGTTAAGCTAAAGGTCCCTCTGCTTAGGAGGAACATGAGGCATGGCAGCAGGCCCAGCAAGTACTGAACTGAGCAGGGCAGGTGTGGCCCAAATCGGAGATGGTCAGGTGATGTGACAGAAGCCACCCGATTTGTCCTAGCTTTGGTCTCTGAGGGCCAGGGTTGAGTCAACCAGAGGAGATGAAGCTTTTCATGGGTGTGTGTTTTTCCCTAATGAGGGGCAGAATGTAACATGATCAAGATACCTAAACACTCGCCCTGACCAGTTTGGCTCAGTGGACAGAGCGTCGGCTTTCGGACAGAAGGGTCCCAGGTTCGACTCCAGTCAAGGGCATGTACCATGGTTGTGGGTACATCCCCAGTGGGAGGTGTGCAGGAGGCAGCTGGTCAATGTTTCTCTCCCATTGATGTTTCTTTCTATCCCTCTCCTTTCCTCTCTATAAAAAACCAATAAAATATTTTTTTTAATTTTTAAAAGAAAGATACCCAAACACTCAAATGCCCTCTCTTTTCACTCTCTGTCTCCTAACCTCACCCCTATAATCATAGCCAGACATCCCACACTGCCATCTTTGCAGCAGGCTCATTCACTCTGAGAAGCTCAGCTCCAGTTCAAAATCACTTCTGAGTCCTGAAGTGCTCTGTCCCGAAGGCCTTTCTAAGAGCAGGAGACCCAGGGAGACAGGAAAGACCCCTCCCGCTGTATTGTCCGGCTCCTGAACTGCCTGCCCTGGTGGCCTGGCAGGTCTCCGGCTCAGTACTGAGCAGGGACTCGTGTCTGACCGCACGCTGGACCAACGCCAGGGCTTCTGAACAAGTTCTTTGAAGGCAAAGAAGCCTGACAGTGCCATTGATCACACACACTGCCAAGATCCCCGTATTCACTTCCTGTGAAAATTATTAGGGTGTCTGCATCAAAATCACAACAGCATTTGACCTGAGAGAAGAGGCATGGCTGGGGGGCAGCATGGAGGGAAGTCACAAATACGGTGACTTCACTTTATTTTATTCTGCATTTCATGCATTTTAGAAACTGAGAAAAGAACTAAGAGAGGGGGGGAAGGAATTCTAGATGCAGCTTAAACATTAAAGATTATACTATTCAAGAAGCAGCCTTCTTGGGGGAAAATTAGTAAGGATAAACCCCTCCCAGATGAACTTAATGTAAGTGGGATGCTTTTATGGAATCACTGATGTTTCCATTATTCTGCCTGAATCTCCCATATTTTTTATTCATTGCAGACAATGAGTCCTTGTGAAATCCCGGCATACATTACAGTGGGGAGGGGGGCGGGAACCAAACTGCTTTATTGGTTCCATCTTCCACTTTGGGACATAATGGAAATGTTAACATGCTTAACCTCCGTGGCCTCTCTCCCAGCCTCGCTTCACCTTTCCCAGTTGCCTCAAGTCTTGGTGAAGGTAGATGCGCTGGCAGACAAGGGGGCGCACGCTAATGCGGGCGCCAGCACTGGCCTGCTGGGTATCCTTCACCGCGCTCTCTCCATCCATTCTTTTAAAGACTTTCCTGGCATAAAGTCTCCATTATAATTAAAATGATCTCAACTGTCCTTCAGACAAGAATGTAAGGCTTTTGACTACATGAACCGGTTCAAGGAAAATCTCCCGGGCGCCCAGGACACGAGATCACATTGTTGAACCCCTTTTACATGCATTCAATTATCTTACATTAATTGTTAACACTCTACGTGTTTAAAGTTCACGCCTACGGTGAGAGCTATAGAAATAAACTATTTCAGCTTCATGGGAAGAGGAGGAGGAGGCAAAATTACTCATATTTTTAAAAACCCTGTTGAGGACTAGAAATTACAACAGAATGCCCATTCCTCCTCAGCGGCTTGCCTTTTCCAAGCAGTGTACATGAATTACAGAAAAAAAAAAAAAGAAAAAAAAACATGCTCAAGCTCTGTATTTTTTTAATGTAGTAATAGATAGTTTTTGCTTTACAGTTGCCCTTTTCACCTAAAATGGCTATTTCTATACTGTTCACAACCCCGCCACCACCGCAGAAGGGAGGGAACCTATATACAGAGAAACTGTACACGTCTGGCTTCTGATCAGGCTCAGAGGAAGGACAGGACACCTGCAAAGCTGCTGAATATTCTATTGAGATCTTCCCCTGATGTCTCCCCTAAAAGCCCCACCCTTAACACCCTTAGGACCGAGGACCCAGCTCACTCTCCCTCCAGGGAGCATGCCCTGCCCTTTCCCACTCCCTTCCCCTTCCCCCATCTCCCCCACAGGCCATTGAGCTTCCTCACTCCCAAGTTCCAAAGGGCCCTTCCTTTACCTCGACAACTTGTTTCCTCGGCCCACTGCTTCTAGGAATTACTTCTTCTACCTCTGTGATTGACCCGATAAATGTTCTCTTCCATTTTTTAAAAAGGAAAATCCACCCTGTCCTTTAAGAGCTGCCAGAGCCCAGTCAGCGCCACCGGTAGGACTGAGGCTGGATGGTGCTGCCTCAGCAGGTCTCTCCGCCTTCTCTGGCCCCTCTGCCACTCAGCCCCAGGGGCCCTTGGCTTTCCTGAGGGCCTCTCGGCTGCAGATCCACCACAACCCAAGGTTTCTTTCTCAGCTCACTAGAATTATTATCCCTCAGGTGGACAAACAAGGTGGGACAATATTCTTCTTTGTGTTTTGCTGTAGGACTTTTATATATATATATATAAACACTACTTTTATGTGATTGTAATAAAATATATTAAGCATATTTTTAAAATCCAGTAATATTAACCATAAAATAAATTAAAGTAACCTACCAGGCTGGCATGAAAATTTTAAGTGATACTCTGTATTGTCAAAAGTGCAGAAACACTAAGACTCCTCATGAACCATACTGGCACAGGCCTTTTCTGGAGGACAGTTTCACAATACATGGAAAGGCCTTAAAAGTCTGCACATACTTTAACCCAATAATTTTCAGGAACAAATTGTAGGAATTTAGAATGAAAAAAATGATCTGAGATTATTGCAAAATTTGTACACCGTGTGTTCTTTAAAGTGCTATTTAAAATGGGTTAAATAGTCAGGTCGGTGTGGCTCAGAGGTTGAACACCAACCTACGAACCAAGAGGTCATGGTTTGATTCCCGGTCAGGGCACATGCTTGGGTTGTAGGCACAGTCCCCAATGGGGGGTGGGCAGGAGGCAGCCGATTGATGATTCTCTCTTACCACTGATGTTTCTCTCTCTTTCCTTCTCCCTTTCTCTTTGAAATCAATAAAAATATATATTTAAAAAATAAAAAATAATATAAAATAGGTTGAACGAAAACAGAAGATCTAAAACAAGTAGCTAGCTAAGTCAATCATAACACGTTCATGGAGCTATTTTACAACCATTGCCCAATTAATCATAAATTTAGCACCATTGTAATCAAAATCTGAAAGAAGAGTTAAATTTTAAATTTAAATTTTATCTGGCACACCAAATGGGAAGAGGAGTCCATGTTTTCATGTAAAGAATCATGTGGAAGATCTGTCCTACCAAATGTCAAAACATACTACAAAGTTACTCAATTAAAAGTGTGGTACTCATAACCAGTTTGGCTCATAGAGCGTCAGCCTGAAGACTGGAAGGTCCCAGGTTCGATTCCAGTCAAGGGCATGCACCTTGGTTGTGGGCACATCCCAGGTAGGGGGTGTGCAGGAGGCAGCTGATCAATGTTTCTCTCATTGATGTTTCTAACTCTCTATCTCTCTCCCTTCCTCTTTGTAAAAAAATCAATAAAAAGTGTAGTACTGTTGCAGAAAAGGACACATTGATCAATGAAACAAAACTCAGAATAGTCATGTGACAAAATGGGATATTGATCCACGCTAAAAACACCCACTAAGCCCAGTCTGGTCCATGGGGTGAAAGTGCAAGTCAGCCAGGGATTGCTGAGAAATGTAACTTTCCTAATGCAAACACAGCCCCTGACCTTTTAATTTTCTTGTTGTGAAGCTGAAAGTGGTGCAACCACCTTGCCTCATGGGGACCAAAGACACTCTCTGAAGGATGGAGAATGAAAAACCAGAGGTGTCTGGAAAATTGATGGCACCCTCTCCGATCTGGGATACCTTAAGGGATGTCTGACTCCTGGTTTAGACCCAATTCCTCTTGCAATCCAGGACCACCGGCTCCTAACCACTCACTTGCCTGTCTGCCTGATCGCCCCTAATGGCCTCTGCCTCAGCCCCCACCTCCATGGCTTTGTCCGGAAGGAGGACTGGAAGACCGGAAGATGTCTGGTCTATCCGGTCTAATTAGCATATTACCCTTTTATTAGTATAGGTTATGAATATTTTGGTCCATTTAGAAAAGAATTAGGCCATGATTATAGAGCTCAGGCTCTGGATTCGAATAACCTGGGCTTACATCCTAGCTCTGTCAATTTCTGTGACCTTCAACAAGTTTCCTCATCTCTAAAGACAGCAGTATCTGCCTCTAGAATAAATGGGTAAAGTTGAATGAAATAATGCTTATTATACCAGTTGACACATTGTATTTCTCAAAAAATATTAACGTATCAGCTAGGATGCTTTCAAAGTGGAAGTCACAGAAAATCCAACTCAAAATGACTCCAACAATAAAGAAAACATATACTCACATAATGAAAGATAGATCAGTGGAGGTCAGCTAGGGACTGCTACCCAAAAAAGACATGTGGGAAAAGAAAGGTAATCTTCCCCAAACCACCCGGGCCTGTCCACCAAACCTGCCTGCTCATCTCATTGGCAGGAGGGAGGTCACATGCTCATTTCTCTCCCATTCTCTGGCAAATGGGATCAGCTTACCATAATCAGGGTTTACCCCTGACCTGTGTTGGAGCTTTTTGTACTCAAACTCCATCAACTATTTTGCAGTTACATTTCAGTGGTCCAGTCACAACTGAGGTGTTTCTACTTTATCAGCAAGTAAGTACACGTGTGGTAAGTTTAGCTGAAAATCTGTGAGGCCCTGCTAGCCCCCATCTGCTTGGCTGCTGAATTCCTCTTCCCAAACACACCTGCAACATACTCAGCCCGCCAGTTATTTCCATGTGTCCACACGTTTGTCCTCCAAAATGAACCTCTTGCACTCAAGTCCTAGTCTTACTGTCTGCTTCTTGGAGAGTGCCTATGAATGCCTTATCAGTTCACATGGAGTTACTGCAAGTGAAACTTACATAGCAATAAGGTAAATACTTTATTTTTAATATAGTATAACAGTAAAACGAATTATTTGTATCTGTTTTTAAATCCATAATTCTCAGAGGCAATGCGAGTCAGGATGTCACCACAAAGCACCACATGGACTTCGCCTCTCTGGTGTTATATGTCCAACGCCAAGCAAAATGCCCAGCACACAGTGGGCGCTCAATAATTGTTTGCACAACAAATATTGTTTACAAATTGCATAAATATATATTCTACGTCTCACAGCTATCTTAAAAGTTGAAAATGGTTTGCAGAAGCACATGTACTACCTTTATTATTAGAGCAGATATTATTTATCCCCCCAAAAAAGCAGCTGCACAATAAAGCACAGCTTTTGAAGCAGTTTCATGACCATTTCCTCCTTCTCTCCTCACAGCAACCATGAGGCTGTTACCATCCCATTTCACAGATGAGGAACCTAAGGCCTCAGAGAGATTGACTGACCAGTGAAATAACCTGAAGGGTCCTTAAAGTGACTTGTTCATCCGGTGCCTGTCATCCCAGCTCTGCTCATGACCTGGGTGGTGGGTTGTGTCCACCTCTTTAAATCAGCCCCAGGTTCCTAAACTAAACCAGCCAGTGGCTGACTCCCACTGTGACCTCCCCAGTTGCCTGTCCGAGGCGAGTTTGGCTCACCAGAGTGCTGTGGCAGCACGTGCTCCTTTGAATCCCCTTCCTCTCTGGAGCCTGAGTACTCGGCTTACCATTCCCTGCACTTAATTTGAGAATATGTGTTCAATTTGAGTATGTGTTGACCTGCCAGGTATCTGTGAAACAAAATAACTCCTCCTGATAGCTTCTTATCAAGAGTAATTTAAAGCATCCATCACCTACCGCTGAATGTCAAAATAAAGGTTGAGAGAAATTCCTCTTTCCCTAAATATGTTTTCTTTTCGCTCTTGTCAGCATCATTGTCAATCCTGAAATTACAGTGTGCCGGGGGAGAGCTCAGAAATTGAGGCTTCAGAAAACATTGCAATGAGAACATACAAATCAGCCTGTGGTTCCCAGGGGCTCCAGACAAAATCACCCCAGCGGAGCAGCCTGGGCCCCACCTATGCCAGGCAGCTCTGTGGCTCCAGAGGGCTCATCGGGAACCGGAACGAAACATGCAACCTGGGGAGGCAGGTCCTCGCTGCAGCCCCGGTAGAAGTTGAGCGCTAGGTTAGTTAGTCCAGGCCTCTGTCAGCATGCAGACCATCCCAAACCCTCCTGACAACCCTGTAACTCTCCTTACCCTCTGAGGAGGCAGAAAGGGAAAGGAAAGGACCGACATACTTCAAAAGCCCCTGCTACTTAAACAACCCTGTGATTTTCATCAGGTGGACGTTAGAGGGTGTGAATTTTTTAGTTTATTGTATCACCAAGTCAACTACTGAGTATATCTGGGTGCACCTGCCAACAGAGACCCAGTAGGAGATGGAAGGTGAAAGGTAAGGGATCCAAATAAAGCTTCAAGGCACAAGAAGGAACTTATATTGAGTGGTGTTGCTCTCTCTGCCATCATCAAGTGTTCTTACGTTCTAATGTTGTGGAGCAACATTCGTGAGAATAAGACCACCGACTCCAATTAGGTCTTAAGCAGCAAGCGAGGATTTATTGAGCTTGACCAGCTGGCTGCAGCGCCAGCCCCCACTGAAGTGAGGACTGACACTACAGCAGCGACCAGATGCAGAAGCAAGCTTTTATTTGCAAAAACCACAAAAGGTGATGCACAAAGTTTGTTGCTCTATTTCTCAACACAGATTCATAAGTTTTGGCTAGAGCATGACTATTCCCTTATTTCTAGCAGTAGCAGTAAGTCCTACTGAGCTGCAAACGAGCTGGGGCAAGTTGACCTTTACACTAACAGAAGTACTAACATTTTCCAGTCTCAATGATTAGGCAAGCAATCTAAATGTCCCCCAATGGGTGAGTAGATCAGAGAAAGGTAGTATATACTACACACAATGGAATATGATTCAGCCCCATAGAACTTCCTGTGATGATGAAAACATTCTACATCTGTGCTGTCCGATAGGATAGCCACTAGGAACTTATGGTCATTGGCCATTGGAGTGCTACTACTATAACTAAACAACTGTGTTTTTATTTTAGTTCTTTTTAATTAAGTAGCCCCATGTGACTGGTGGCTTTCAGCTGGGTCAGCACAGTTTGGGGTAATAAAAAATAGTGGCATGTGTCCCCTCTCTTTTCTTCATCAGGTCAAACATTTTTAGTTCCTTTAAACATCATCCATATGTGATCATCTGAGTCCTTCACCTTCCAGTTCTGTCCTCGGAATTCATTCTAATTTTCCATATTCCTGTGAACATGTGGCATCAGAACTGAACCCCTCTGCA
>PVJC01036820.1:0-17529 GCA_004026665.1 Murina feae | reverse complement strand
AGAAAGGGAGTGGACTGACAATTTTTGGGGGTTAAGGGTGTTGGGGATGCGTGAAGAGACTGGACAATAATTGTACACCTATGGATGAGGACAATGGGGGGGGGCAAGGTCAGAGGTTGGGGTGGGAAATGGGAGGAGGGGAGCTATGGGGGAAAAAAGAGGAACAACTGTAATAATCTGAACAATAAAAATAAATTAAAAAAAAAAAAGTCTTCACCCACCCATGTGCACCTCAAAATCACTCAAGACCCAAACCTGGATGGCCCCCCTTCATTGGGCTAGATCCAGACCCAGCTGGTCTCATGCCAGGTGGGGAGGTGCAGCCTCAGGTCCCTTGGGTGCCAAGGCAGGGGGGCATGGCCTGAGGTCCCCCATCAAGCCCCAGGCCTGTGATCCCCCAGCCTGGCACTGGGGCAGGGGACGCAGCCTGAAGTTCCCTGGCCTGGTGCTGGGGTGGGGGGTATGTTCTGAAGTCCCCTGGCCCAGCACCAGGGAGGAGGGCACACCTTAAGAACCCCTGTCAAGTCCTGCTGGGTGGAGGCACATCAGGTCCCCTGGCCTGGGGCCAGGGTGGGGGTCCTGGCTTGAGGTCCCCTAGCCTGGCACCAGGGAAGAGGGTGCAGCCTGAGTTCCTCTGGCCTGGTGCTAGGGCGGGGGGAGCAGCCTGAGGTCTCCTGTCAAGCCCTGCAGGTGGAAGGCACGACCTGAGGTCCACTGTCAAGCCCCATGCAGGAGGTGCGTGGGTGTACAGCCTCAGATCCCTGCTGGTTGCTCCTTAAGGCTTGTTATAGGAACTTAGCCTCAGCTGTGGGTGCAAATTGACCAGAGTGATGGTCAATTTGCATATTCCCTCTTTATTATATAGGATACCAGCAGCCATTGGAATGCCAGGTACTTAAAAATGCCTGGCAGGAGTGGCTCAGAAGTTGAGCATCGACGCATGAACCAGGAGGTCACGGTTCGATTCCTGGCCAGGGTTCATGCCTGGTTTGCGGGCTTGATTTCTGGTGTGGGGTGTGCAGGAGGCAGCTCATTAATGATTCTCTCCTATCATTGCTCTCTCTCTCTCCCTCTCCCTTTCCTTTTCTCTCTGAAATCAATAAAAATATAAAAAAATGCATATTGTTGCCAAATATTTCCATATTCTTGACATTAAGGTCTCTTAAGGATCAGCTTTCTCTCAGCCACTCCTGTGGCTCTTTGCAGGGCAAACCCTAGGACACTGTCTCAGACTGTCTGCCTGAACACAACACTCAGTCAATTTTATTCCGTGGTTCTGCCACAAGGAATTGGGGGCAGAGATTCTGTTGTTCTCACCACCCTCAGACTGATTTGGGGCTCTGTCTCCCCTCCCCACACATACCAGTTTTTGAGTGAACAAGAGAGAGGTAGTTACTGTGTATGGGGTTCCTTCTTAGGAGCTATAACAGGCATGGGTTATTTTAACTTCAAATAACAGAAATCCTAACCAGCAGTGATTAAAACAATTATCTCACACAAGAAGCCTGGAGATGCAGGTCAAGATTGGCATAGCGGCTTACCTATATAACCAAGAATTCATCTTCCTGCCATATTTCCACTTTGTTACCCTGAGCTGTTGGCTTTTGTGTTTGTCATCATTGTGCTTGTCATGTTCATAAGACAGCTGCCGCATCTCCAGGTGTCATATCTATGGTCGAGATGGGAAAAGGGGTAACCTGATATCCAGCGATGTCCCACTCTATCAGAAAAGCAGAAGCTTTCTCTGAAGCTCCTGCCCAAATTTTCCCTACACTCCATTGTTCAGAACTATGTCACACGTGCCCAGAACTATAAGTGAGACTAGGAGAGTGAGTATAGGAATTTCTAGCCTCTATAGTTGAAGGTGGCAAAGAAATGGGGTGAGAGTGTTATTGTGTTATCCGACTCCAACATCTGGCATAAGAACCCTTGTACGTACCAGGTATATCTAAGTTCTCACTTTTTTTCCCTATTTGTATCTTCCACAATCTTAAAAAATTTAAAATAGTCTTTCTAGAACAAATACTTATTTGGCTTACTCAATATCCATTTCTAACTACTTTCTCCATTACTTTCCTCTACTCTGTGGGTTAGAGGTATCTAAATGCTTGATTTCTCAGTTTCTCTTGTTTCTAAGGATAGTCATGTGACCTGGTTCTAGTCAATCTGATGTGTGTGTGGCTTCCCTTCACAAATAAAAAAGGAAAAGACTCACTAGGGAAAGTAGTTTTTGAAATCTTTGTTATTCCAATCTTCCTGCGTCGAACATAGTCTTTAAATATATATATATTTAATGATTTCAGAGAGGAAGGGAGAGAGAGAGAGAGAGAGAGAGAGAGAGAAACATCAATGATGAGAGAGAATCATTGATCAGCTGCCTCCTGCACGCCCCCTATTGGGGATAGTCTTGATGCCTAAAGGTGCAGCTATCATCTTGTGACTGACTGTGAGGGGACAAAAATAAGGACACAGAGATGATGAAACAAAAAGATTGAATTTGGGACATAACAATACGGTGGATCCACTGCATCAGACCTGCAGAGTCTACCTGTGAACTTTTCCTACAAGACTAATATATCCCTACTTGTTTAAGACAGTGTTAGAGTTTCCTGCTTCTTGTAGCCAAATGTAATTCTTACTGACATAGGCAAGAAACAATGTTTTTATATTATCATTTAGTTTTTCCAAATCTATTGCCATTGTCAGAGCTGTCCCCATTCTCTTAAAAGCTCCTAACTTTCAAAATTCAAAAGAAAAGAAATAATCTCTTTTCTCTAACATTCTGCGATGTCATATGATATCACATACTTTTTCCAAATGGGAAGGGCTATATGAGGTCAAGGAATTAGAAGGGGGAAATCTCTGATAAATATTACGAAATATATCTCCTCACAGTACAAGTACATAGAAACCCACCCAAATGAAGCCAAGGAAGAAAGAGAATTTGTTAGATGGATGTAAGTATATTTCATAGACGTAATGATAGGAAGCGTAGTTGAAACTCACTGTGGACTAGAAATAGGAACGGGAGAGCTATTATGAATCAGTGCGATTGTTCTTCCTTCCCTCTCTGGGCACAGGATCTCTTCTGGTTGGCTTTCTTCTCTCAAGGCATTTGTTTGTTTTGCTTCTGTGTGCACAGCCTATCCGTGCAAATGTAAACTAAGATTGAGTAAGATCTTTTCTTTTTTAAAATCTCTATCCAATTTTGGTTGCATGTCAATTTTTAATCCAATTAGTGACCATGGGGATGGGGTCAAATGACTTATGAATTCGTAGGAACTAAGGGAGAATACTATTTTGAGCAAATACCTGAATGTGTGGCTGTGATTATTGAAGAAGAGACAATAGAAATCTTTGGTATATTCCTGATATCCAAATCTGCTGGCAGGTAAACCTAATTAATGATTCATTCATTCCACAGACATTGGTTTCACTTGTTCCTCCTGTGTTTTCTCTTAGAGAATGTCAGAACCATTCCTCTAGCCCACATCATAAACCTTCTCACAACCACAAACCCATCACAATAGCTAACAGTTAATAAATATGTGTACTCTTTGGAAAGCATTCTACACGCATTATTGTAAATTCAACCTCACAACAATTTTACAAGTAGGTATTCCCTATTTTATGGATAAGAAAAGTGAAATTTAGATATGTTAAGTCAAGCTTTCAACATTTCTCTTGGATTATTACAATAACCTCTTGTCTCTCAGCCTCATCTTGCCTCTCCCATCCACGCCCATCTCTTCTTCCCTAATAATCATTTCTAAATAGTGGCATTTCTAAAACACAAATCTTATCCTGTTACTTTCCTGCTTAAAACCCCTCTATGGTTCCTTCACAATAAAATCCACGTTCCTTTACGTGGCCTACAAAGCTGCTCAGGACCTGGGCAACCTTCATCTTTACCAACCTCCATCCTAATCTCTTTCAATCCAGTACCTTGCACTCTATGCTCAAGCCACATAGATTATTCTCAGTGATTGACAGTTTGTTTCTCACCTCTGCACAGCAACACTGTGGCTGTTCTCCTAGGGGACTACTGCACGTTAGCCACATTTGGGATTCAGCTTAGATGGTACCCTATCCAGAAGCAGTCCTTGCTTAAATTGGCTGCTCTTTGTGTATAGTTTGTATCACTCAGTACCTTTTTTCCTATACTTATTATGTCATACTGTAATTGTTTGATAAGGTGCTCTGTCTCTCTTTTGTATTGTAAGGTCCTTGAGTGGAGAGATTATGTCTTGTTCAATGTTGAAAACGCTAAAATTAGTGTAGTAGTGTTTGGCACATAGTAATTGTTCAATACATTTTTGTTAAATGGATGAATCTTCAGAAGTCCGGAAGAACTTAGAAAGCTATGTGGAGAGAAACAGATATTTGATATTTTCTGTTTTGTGAATGCATTGTTCTGACAGCTATTCCCTTTATCCCTATTCTTTTGGCCTATAATTTATAAACATTGAGCAGATAAACATTTAAAAATTAACAAAATCAGCTGAGGAAACACATCACAAAATATCAGAAAGTGATATAAAGTATTAAGTTAAATGTGTCAAACTTAGTGAGAGGTAAAGAAAGTTGAAAGAAGCAATAAGGTGGTGAGATTGGGAGAGAAAAAGCAAGAAACTGAATCCCCCTCCAGCTTATTAAATTTAATGTATTTTGCTGGTAATATCTCATTTGATCCTCAATAATTCTTTGAGGTTGATATGTTATGCCGGTGTTAAAGGGAAGGAAATTAGATCATGTTAGAACACAATAAACTGAATGATTATACAACAAATTCCCTACGGATAGAAATTAAAATCAACCTTAGGAAATAATATGGAGACATGCCAGGGTAAACCACCCCACACCCTGAATGATCCTTTTTTTGGGGTCTGCGTTCCTGTATCACTGCTCATCTTTCTCTCTTAAACCTATTTCCTTCACTCGCTTATATACTTTGTAGACATACTGCCTTCCATCAAGATAAATTCCACCTCCTTCCTTGTGTAAGTTTTTTCTTGAACAAAACTTGCCTAAATTAGACCTGCTTTCTGATTGAGATAAACTTTTTCCAGCCCAGTGAAGCACCCCAACTTCTCCTTCAGGTAGTTGTCAGCGACACAGCAGTAAATATCATCATGAAGCAGATTGTTATTATAGTTCACACAGGGGAGAAAAAGGCATAAAATATGAAATTGTAGCAGTGTTTGACTATATTCTGTGCAGTGAGAAAACCTGAAGTCATTTTGAAGTTCCACCATTTCTTACTTCTTTTCAGTGGGGTCAAGTTTCTCAATTTTCTAAATCTTTGTTGTCTTGCTAATGAAAAGAAAACAGGATTCTACTGAGTCTCCAATCTACCTACTCCAGGACTTCTGTGAGGAACAACAGAGATGAGGCATGTGAAAGCGCTTCACAAATATTTGGTTAAAAACTGTAAGTGTTTGTACCTGGTTACGAAGTAAGTCAGGTTCCTGGGCTGAAGAAACTCAAAGGATCAATGGGCAAAAACTAAAACCATTTCCCCTAAGAACAGGAACAAGACAGGGATGCCTACTCACACCACTCCTTTTTGACATAGTACTGGAAGTACTAGCCATGGAAATCAGACAAGAAGAAAAAATAAAAGGCATCCAAATTGGGGAAAAAAAGAAGTAAAACTGTCATTATTCGCAGATGACATGATATTGTACATAGAAAACCCTAAAGACTCCATAAAAAAACTACTAGACTTAACAAATGAATTCAGCAATGTAGCAGAATATAAAATTAACACCCAGAGGTCTATGGCTTTTTTACACACCAATAATGAACTTACAGAAAGAGAAACTAAAAAAAAAAAATCTCATTTACCATTGCAACAAAAAACATTAAGATACCTAAGAATAAATTTAACCCAGGAGGTAAAGGACCTATACTCAGAAAATTACAGGATGCTGAAGAAAGAGATAGAGGAAGACACACACAGATGAAAGAATATACCATGTTCAGGGATTGGAGGAATCAACATCATTAAAATGTCCATACTTCCCAAAGCAATCTATAAATTCAATGCAATCCCCATTAAGATACCAATGGCATATTTCACAGACCTGGAACAAACTCTCCAAAAATTCATATGGAATAAAAAAGGACCCCAAATAGCTGCAGCAACCTTGAGAAAGAGCAAAGTTAGAGGGATCACAATACTAGATATCAAGCTGTATTACAAAGCCACTGGTCTCAAAACTGCCTGGTATTGGCACAAGAATAGACATATAGACCAGTGGAACAGAACAGAGAACCCAGAAATCAACCCGAACCAATATGCTCCATTAATATTTGACAAAGGAGGCAAGAGCATACGATGGAGTCAAGACAGTCTCTTCAATAAATGGTGCTGAGAAAATTGGACAGATAAATGCAAAAAAATGAAACTAGACCACCAACTCACACCATACACAAAAATAAACTCAAAATGGATCAGGACTTAAACATCAGATGGGAAACCATAAAAATCTTCAAAAAAGCCAAAGGCAGCAAAGTAGCAGACATTTGTCCTAGCAATATCTATACCGATACAGCTCCTAGGGCAATGGAGACTAAGGAGAAAATAAACAAATGGGACTACATCAAAATAAAAAGCTTCTGCAGAGCAAAAGAAACCATCAACAAAAACAACAAGAAAGCCCACTGCACGGGAGAACATATTTGCCAATGTTGTTTCTGATAAGGGTTTAATCTCCAAAATTTACAGGGAACTCATACAACTTAATAAAAAGAAGATAAAAGATCCAATAAAAAAATGGGCAAAGGACCTAAATAGACATTTTCCAAAAGAGGATATGCAGAAGGCAAAGAGACATATGAAAACATGCTCAAAGTCACTAATCATCTGAGAGATGCAAATCAAAACAACAATGAGGTACCATCTCACACCTGTCAGATGGCTATCATCAACAAATCAACAAACAAGTGCTGGCAAGGATGTGGAAAAAAAGGAACCCTTCTGCACTGCTGGTGGGAATGCAGACTGGTGCAGCCACTGTGGAAAACAGGATGGAGTTTCCTCAAAAAATTAAAAATGGATCTCCCATTTGACCCAGTGATTCCACTTCTAGGATTATATCCCAAGAAACCAGAAGCACCAATAAGAAAGGATATATGCATTCCTATGTTCATAGCAGCACAATTTACAATAGCTAAGATTTGGAAACAGCCTAAGTACCCATCAGCAGATGAATGGATTAGAAAACTGTGGTACATCTACACAATGGAAT
This sequence comes from Murina feae, assembly GCA_004026665.1. NCBI lineage: Eukaryota > Metazoa > Chordata > Mammalia > Chiroptera > Vespertilionidae > Murina > Murina feae. The sequence continues at coordinate 10,276 of PVJC01036820.1, read as the reverse complement.
ACTATCTGCTGTAAAAAACAAGGAATTCTTACCATTTGCAACAGCATGGGTGGAACTGGAGAACATTATGCTAAGCGAAATAATTCAGTCAGAGTAAAAAAATACCACATGATTTCACTCATTTATGGATAATAAAGTTTATTATAAACTAATGAACAAAAATAGATACAGAGGCAGAGCAGCATCGAACAGACTGTCAAATTACAACAGGAAGGCTGGGGAGAGTTGTGTGTGGGGGATAAATGACAAACCAAAGGACTTGTATGCATGCATATAAGCATAACCAATGGACATAGACACTGTGGGGTAGGGGGTGGGGAGGCCAATGGGGGAAAAAGGAGACATATGTATTACTATTTGTAATATTTTAAACAATAAACAATAAAGAATAAAAATTTAATATTATTCTTTTAAAAAATATATTTTATTGATTTTTTACGAAGAGAAAGGGAGAGGGATAGAGTCAGAAACATCAGTGAGAGAGGAGCATAGATAAGCTGCCTCCTGCACATCCCCTACTGGGGATGTGCCCGAAACCAAGGTACATGCCCTTGACTGGAATCGAACCTGGGGCCTTTCAGTCCGCAGGCCCGATGCTCTATCCACTGAGCCAAACCAGCTAGGGCTCTTAAAAAATTAAATCTAGAGGGAAAATTGTAACTGTATAAAATGTTCATTAAAATGACAAAATCAATAATTTTAATTTAAAACAATGTTTAGTAAATGTCATTGTTTAACCAAATTGTTTGCTCCAGAATATAGTTTCTCAATGAAAATTCATTAGTGCCAATGTGGAAAACTCATCTTAAATGTAGAATTAAAATGTCTTAAAAAAAAAAAAAAGGAAAAAAAAAAAAGAAAAAAAAGAAAGAAAAAAAGAAAAGAAAAAAAAAAAAGAAACTCAAAGGAAGCTAGTCGCTAGGGAGAGGAAGCCGGGCGTTGCTATGTGACGTCATTACCCGGCGCCAGCTGCGACGGTTTCCGGGCTGGGCTGCCGCGGCGATCTGCGGGATGGGGTCTTGGCAGCGTTGGCTGCGTTTTGGTGGGCTGTCGCTCCGGGGAGTTGGCGGGGCCGGTGCCCCGCTTGGGGGAAGCCACCCGGTGTGTCGGCGCCAGGTCCGTGGTGCAGCCGGCAGGGGCGGGGGGCGGGTCGGAGCCGCTGGGGCGCAGGCGCGTGGCGGTGCCTCCTGCCCGAGGCCCGCGGAGGCCCTGGGGTCCCCGCCCCCGGCAGCTGGGAGCGACCCGGCGGCTGCACGCCCCGCTGTCCGTGCGGGGCCGGCAGGCTGAGGCCGAGGTGTGAGCGGCGTGCATCACGCGGGTAGACATGGATGTGTGACGTGCGCGTTGCTTCTTAAGCCTGAGAGCAGGAAAACACGTGGAGGACTTGGCTCCGGGAAGCGCGTGCTGCCCGTTCCTCACGTTTGGGTGTCTCTTGACAGATAAATGAGCTTAAGCTGCGTGCCTCTCGGGCTGTCATCACTAGCAGGAGGCGAATAGCGCTAAAGGCCTACCTAGTAGAAATGAATAGAATTGGACTGAAAAAGAAAGAAAGAACACCCCTTTAATCACAAACCCCGAATCGTTTTTACTTTCACAGCATAATAAAGATGGCTTATTTTAAAACTTTTTTTTTTAAAGTTATCTGGCGCTGAAAATGAGACCCTAAAACAAAGAAGAACACAAATCATGTCCCGAGGACTTCCAAAGCAGAAACCAATAGACGGTGTTAAACAAGTTGTAGTTGTGGCTTCTGGAAAGGGTGGAGTTGGAAAGTCTACAACAGCAGGTATTACAGGATATTACTTCTAATCTCAATTGGAAACTTTTGACAACTGGCGAGTGCACAGTATTAAAACTGTAGACTTGTTTTTGAAAAGTTAGTATTCGTGAAGTTCATACTAGCTGGTTACTTAACATCAGGAGTTGGTAGGAACTTAGATTTTGGCGTTAGGCCAAACTTGGCAGAGAGCCAGGCCTTTGACTCCCTAACTGAGGCAAAGGTTGTCAAGTTGCCCATCAGATCGTTGGTTTACTTACCTGTAAAATGGCAAGGATGATAACCTTTTTCATTAGATGGCTACGTAAATTAAGCTGAACACTTAGCTCAGTGTCTCCTACATAGTAAGTGCTCAGTATCTGGTCACAGTTATTATTTTAAAACCGTTTATTGACTTTAATACTGAATTATTTCTGTTCTTCGGCAGTCTTTTCCAGTCTCTTTCCATTTACATATAGTTGTACATGTAATTGTAATGAGATTGTTTACATTATCGTGACCTTTTTTATTTAACCGTAATATAATTTTCAGCATTTATAAAGTCCATATAGACCTAATATTTGAAAATGCTTGAAAATATTTAATGTAGTTATTTAAGATATCATCTCATCTTTTTATCTTTTTATCTTAATGTATTGGAGCAGCGAATATATATATGGTTGTGGTGGCTCTTTTCAATTTATTGTAGATTTCATGATGACTGAAGTGCTGATTTTAGTACCCATTAAAGAATGCAACCAGAAATAGAAGAGTTACCATCCCAAACTAATAAACAGATATTCCCAAGTTTTTTCAAAAAACCCCTCTTATTCCTAAACAGTTAATCCAGTGCAATAATTTTAAAGGGTAACATCCCTTCTCCCAGTTCTCAACAGAGTATCATTAATTTGGGGTCATAAAGTTCTCTTGTCTTATTGTTGCCTCATATTTAATTTTCAGTCATTTCAATAGGAATGGCTGGTAATTCAGGTCTTAGCTAACCTATCTTTTTTTGAAGTTGATTTAAAAAAATGACAACCTTATATTTCACTTCGTTAATTTTAGTTTGCTTCTGTACTGGCAAGATCTTTATAATTTGTAGGTTTCCCCCTCCCCCAGATTATTAACCTAAAGTTACAGCATGCATATATGTGTGTGTGTGTGTATCTCAAAATTATTTGTTTCTATTGAAATTAATGACATTTTTCTGAAGTAAGAAGGGCCAGGTACAGAGTTCTGTGACTGTCACTAGAGATCTGTGTCTTGACTTAAAGCCATATTTAGTAGTTCTTAGTGGTTTTATAGTTGCACAAGTAGCAATAAATCCAACTACATAGTTTTATTAGTTCATTTACCTCCCCACCCCTTTTTACCTGAAGGTAATTATAAAATAATATTTCAGATGTTTGAATAAATTCAGATTTACCAAATATTGTAGTGATAATAGGCCCTTAATTTACTATTTGATAGATAATTTACTGTTATTAAAATGATTAGTTGATGACTGTTCTAAAGAATTCATGCTGTATCCGACATATTTTTGCTTTCCTAAGGGTCTATAATCCATCTATTTGGATATTTTGTTTTTAGAACTTAGAAGCTCTTAATCTTTGGTTCTAGAATACTCCTCTTTTTTTTTTTTAAATTCAGAGTACATTTACCTGTTTTCAGTGGTGTGAATAATTTTGTATGCTCTGTGATTGCTTGGTCTGGTTAAAGATGGAAGTTATTTTCATGATGATAACCACGGTTTTGCGTAATATAATTTGCTGGGTCTATAGGCTAGCACTTTTTAAAAGCTGATTGTTTATTGTTTTTAGTTATAAGATTACCTATTGCCATGGAATGTGATAGCATATGAATAGGTAAATATACGATAAAATGTATAGTATATGTCACAAGTAGGTGTTTCAGTGAATTCCTTTCTTTGCTTTTTCCCCCTTTGTTAATGTTCTATCACCTGTTCCAATCAGTTGGCCTGTCCTTTTTCATAACAGCCTCATCTGCATGCATAAGCCTTAGAAATAAGCTATTTCCATGTAAATCTGTTGGTATTATATTTCTTTCCCTTATATATATTTATTCTTATCCCAAACGATCTTAAAATACTTGCCATTTGAATGTGTATGCTAGAGATATTTTGGGTTAGAATGATAACATGTGATTAATATAAACATGCTCTGTGAGCCTATTATATAAATAGCGAAAGACCTTAACATGGAAATGAATTAGCCTCTGACGGTTTCCACTTCAATGTTGGATTATGTTTAACCTATGATGTACTTGAAATTCAGAATTACTTGATAATTTCTAAAGATTAACTTATCAAGTGCCCTAGGCTAAGTACTTTACATACAGTATTTCATATAATTCTCACAACAGTTATGAAATAGGAATAATTCTGATTTTATAGAGGCAGAAACAGACTTAGGGACTAAAATATCCTATTCAAGGTTACATAAGAAGGTGGTGGAACTGAGATTTGAACCAGGCCTACCCAGAAACCTGTGCTCTTAACTACTTTAAAGGAAACAATCTCGGCATCATTTATAACAACAATTTGTGATCCATAGTATGAGAGCGCATTTATCAGCTATGGGGGCATCTTTATTGCTGGTCTAAGGTGGTTTTCAGACTACTACTTTCCTCCTTGCTAGTATTTGGGATTCACTAGAATAGACAGTTTTTGGAACATGTTTTACCACCTTACCTTTTACCTTCTTCCCTTTTCTTTGCACAGTGGTTCAGCCTTTCATATATGTAAGTACTGTGAGTTACATATTTAGAATTCCTAGCATTTATTTTTAAGAAACAGTATAATCATACCCATTTTTATTTATTAAAATAGATATTTTTTTGAAAGTATGTTTTTGAAGATAATTAAAATATATATACCATTAACATAGTTTCAAAAAAACTAAGTAGATTATTTAAACAAAATTGTAACAGATTATAAATGAATTATTTGAAATTTTAATAAGCATCTATTATGTTGGAATATTACTTTTGGGTTTTTTTTTTACTTTCTGAATTCTCCCCATGTCCTTGTAAAAAACAAATAAGGAAAATATATTAAATGTTTCTGTGCTTTGGTTATTACATTACACATATTAAAAGGGAAAATGAATTTTAGTAGAAGGAAAGTTGCTAAATTTAATTACTTTTTTGTTTCTTACAGTTAACCTTGCACTTGCACTAGCAGCGAATGATTCGGTAGGTGTTCATTAATAGAAATATTAATTTATTCAAATGCTTTTTAAGGCACTGATAAATAGCATATTGATGTTTTTCATTTATTCTGTCAAAAGTTATTAATGCTCTAGTCATTTGCATGTCTTTAAGGAACTCAAAATCTGCTATAATTACTGGTTATATTTAACAACACTAATGAAAATGAAAGGGGACCACTAGTCATAGAATTTAGGCAGCCTCTAGAAGCTAGAAAAGGCAAGGAAGTAGATTCTTCCCTAGATCTTCCAGAAGGTATGTAATTCTGCCAATATACTAATATTAGCTCCTTGAACCCGTTTTGGACATCTGTGATAATTTCTTTCTTTTTTTTTTTTTAAATTTCTTTATTTTATTTTATTTTTTTTATTTTTTACATTTTTTAAAATTACATAAAGCTTTACAAAGATTAGTACATATATCTCTTTTCCCCCCTGCCCTTCCCCCAGCCTCCCCTACCCCCCAGTGTTTTGTGTCCATTGGTTATGCTTAAATGCTCACATGTGATAATTTCTTACAGTAGAAATAGGAAACTAGGAAGGAAGTCCATTTTCTTAATTCTTGAATTTCCAAAAATGTCTTTATTTTGCCTTCATTTTGATAGCTTGACTAGATGTAGAATTCCAGGTTTAAAATAATTTCCTCTCTGAACCTTGAAAAAAGATTCCATTTTCTTCTAGCATGCTAATGAAATGTCTGATGCTAGTCTGATTCACATTGCTTTCTAATAACCTAGTTCCCCCCCCTCAGAGCTTTTAGAGTTTTCTTTATGTTCTTTGAGTTTAGAAATGTCACAAATATGGATCTAGTTGTTGGCTTTAAATTTTTTTTACTTGCTTGGAAACTGGCCACACAGTATCAAAGTTTCAGTTTTTTTTGAGCTTAGGGCAACTTTTTTTATTGATTACTTCTTGTGATGTGTTTATTCTCTCTCCAGAAACCTATTTGGTAGATATGCACCCTTTATGCCAGTTAATTTTTCTCTCATATTCTCCATCACTTTGTCTTTTGTTTTGTGTTTTAGAAGATGTCTTAGACTATTTTCTACACTGCTATGCTAGGTTTTAGTAGTTATTTAGTCCTTCTGATTTTTTAAAATTTCAGAAATTATATTTCTTCCAGTTTTTCAGAACTATTTTTTATTTTCCAATTGCTGTCCCCACCCACTTAAAAATATGGTTGTATCATTTGTTTGAATCTTTCTGAGGATGCTATTTAGAATTAATAAAATATATTCTTTTTAATGACCTCTATTTACTTAGCACAATGGTTTTCATAATATGGTCCTCCAACTGGCAGAGTCAGCATCACCTGGGAACTTGTTAGACATACAAAATCATCAGCTCCACCTCATACCTACTGAATCCGAAACCCTGAGGGTGGAGTGTTGCAATCTGTGTTTAAACCAGTCCTCTGCGGTATTTTGGTACATGCCAAAGTTTAAGAACCATGGATCTAGAGGTTTTTAAAACTCTAATCTGCAAATGGCACCCTATTTTGTTTTGTAATGTGGTTTTAGATAGATAGGTGTTTTTTTTTTTTCCGGAGTAGGATGACAAATTTGTATGAATTTAAAAAAATTTATCATTGTTAATATTATTTTTGATCTTTATTGTTGAGGTTATTACAGATGTTCCTCTTTTTCTCCCCCATTTCTCCCTTTCACCCGGTTTCTGCCCCACCCCCGGCCTTTGCCACCCTATTATCTGTGTCCATAGGTAATGCATATCATCTAATCTAATAAAAGAGTAATATGCAAATTAATCCTCATTCCGTTACACCTAAGCCACGCCCACCAGCCATTCAGCACAACGATATGCAAATTAACCCAGCCAAGATGGTGGCTGGCAACCATGGAGCTAGAGCAAACAGGAGGCCAGCGATGGAGGAAACTGCCTGCCTAGGCCAGCTGTGGCCTCTGCTCAAGGCAACAAAGTTTCAATTATAGAAGATAAATAAACCCCAGAAACCTGCTTCCAGCCAGCCTCGCTGGGACCTTGGGTCATTGGGAGCTGTGGCCAGCCTCCAAACAGCCATCAGCCCCTCACCCAGACTGGCCAGGCATCCCATTAGAGACCCAAAACCTGAAGGGGCTGTGGGCAGCCTGAAAGCGGTCCTCAGCCCCTCACCCAGGTTGGCCAGGCACCCAAATAGGGACCCGAACACTGAAGGGGCTGTGGGCAGCCTGAAAATGGCCCTCATCCCCTCACCCAGTCTGGCCAGGCACCCCAGTAGGGACCCAAACCCTGGGGGGCTTGGCCAGCCTGCAAACAGCCATTAGATTCCATTGTTGATAGGTATGTATTTGTTGCCATTTTGTTGTTCATATTTTTTTATTTTTAATATATCTTATTGATTTTTTTTTTTTTACAGAGAGGAAGGGAGAGGGATAGAGAGTTAGAAACATCGGTGAGAGAGAGACATTGGTCAGCTGCCTCCTGCACACTCCCCACTGGGGATGTGCTCACAGCCCAGATACATGCCCTTGACCGGAATCAAACCCGGGACCCTTAAGTCTGCAGGCCGATGCTCTATCCACTGAGCCAAACTGGTTAGGGCATGTTCATATTTTTTATCTTTTTCTTCTTCTTCCTCTTCTTAAAGAATACCCTTCAGCATTCATATATACTGGTTTGATGGTGATGGACTCCTTTAGCTTTTTCTTAGCTGTGAAGCTCCTATCTGATCTTCAATTCTAAATGATAGCTTTGCTGGGTAGAGTAATCTTGGTTGTAGGTCCTTGCTATTCATCACTCTGAATATTTCTTGCCACTCCCTTCTGGCTTGCATTGTTTCTGTTGAGAAATCAGCTGACAGTCATATGAGCATTCCCTTGTAGGTAATTAACTGTTTTTCTCTTGCTGCTTTAAAAATTCTCTGTTTGTCTTTAACCCTTGGCACTTTAATTATGATGTGTCTTCATGTGGTCCTCTTTCGGTTCCTCTTGTTTGGGATTCTCTGTGCTTCCTGGACTTGTAAGTCTATTTCTTTCATCAGGTAGGGGAAGTTTTCTCTCATTATTTCTTCAAATAGGTTTCAAATATATTGCTATCTCCTCTCTGGCAACTTCATAATATGAATGTTGATATATTTGAAGTTGTCCCAGAGGCTCTTTACACTATCTTCATATTTTTGGATTCTTTTTTCTTTTAGCTCTTCTGGTTGGGTGTTTTTTTGCTTCCTCGTGTTTCAGATTATTGATTTGATTCTCAGTGTCTACTCTTCTGTTGAATCCCTGTATATTATTCTTTATTTAAGTCAGTGTATGCTTAATTTCTGACTTTTTTTTCCATTTTTTTGGCGGTTTCTAGAAGATTCTTGAGTAACCTTATAATTATGGTTTTGAACTCTATATCCAGTAGTTTGCTTTCTTCCATTTTTTTCACTTGTGACATATTTCTTTGTCTTCACATCTTGGCTACTTCCCTGTGTTTGTTTCTATGTATTGGGTAGAACTGCTAAGTCTCCTTGAGTTGGTAGAGCGACTTTGTGTAGTAGGTGTTCTATATGGCCCAGTAGCTCAGCCTCTCTAGTCATGTGAGCTAGGAGCTCTAAGTGTACCCCTTTGTGGGCTGTGAGCACAGTCTTCTTGTAGTTGACCCTTGATTGCTGTTGGTGTCACTGGGAGTAACTGACCTCCAGGCTAATTGGTAGTGAGGACTGAGATACCTTTATGGAGTAGGACTTGGTTCAGTGGGGCTTTGGTGCTCACTGAGTCTGTCCCTTGAGTATGTCGCTTATGAATGTGTAGAAGTTGTAATCTTATATGGTCTGACTTTGACCAATGGGTACACTGGCTTTTGGGTCCCCAGGGAGGTGCAAAGTCATCCACTGCCTGGGGCCACCCAGCAGGAACTACAGAGAGATCTGCAGATTCCTCCAATTTATATTGGATTTGGAAGTGCCCAGATGAGGCCCAGCTATGAAGCAAGGCAGGCTGGTGCTGGTGCTGGGTCTTAGACCTTTTATTGATTCGTTTGGGGTTCCCTAACCTAACTGCAGCTTCTTTGAGAGATTTTAGCCTGAGCAAAGACAGGCCATTCATATGCAAAAGCTGCTGTACACAGCTTGGGTGGGGTTGTAAATTTGATGAGGCATGGGTCTTAGGAAATCACAAGGATGGAGCAAACAGAAATGGCTGCCAGTCAGCCCTGTGACCAGGGAGGTTCCAGCATAGGAACAATGATTCTTGCAAGCACCTCCATTTGGGAGAAAGCTGCCCCCAATTTCCTTCCCTGAATCCAGTTTCTCCTTGCCCTGGTATCTGTATTCCCTAGAGCCTCACCTTGGTGCTGGAGCTCAGAGAAAGCTGAACTGTAAGTTCAGTTCATGGTGCCGGTCTTTTAAGAGGAACAGCTGGGTCTCCAGCAGCCTTTGTCTCACTGAGCCCCAATCTGCACTAGTTTTTACAGCCTGTAGTTCTTACTGCCTGGAGGGACTTCTTTTCTCAGCTCTGGGACCCAGGCTGGGGGTCCAGTGTGGGGCCTGGACCCCTTACTCCAGGTAGCTTCCACAGAGGTGATCTCCCTCCTGATTAAAAAAGTGGCACACATGGGTGCTGTACCAGCCCATTCTGCACCTCTGCACCTCCTACCAGTCTCAGTGTGCTTTCTTCTTTACTTCTCCAGTTGTAAGACTTCCATTCAGGCAGCTTTCTGGAGGTTCTGGATGATGGTTGTTCTGTATTTTAGTTGTAATTTTGATGTGGTTGAGGGAGGCGGTGAGTACCGGTGTTTACCTACGCCACCATCTTCTGGATCTCTGTGGTTATATTTTTCATTTAGTTGTAAGCTATTTTTCCCCTCTTATTGTTTCAATGGGCATTTGCGAGAGAAGAGAGAAAAATCATGTTTATTTAGTCAATGTTGTTGAAGTAGGAGCCAGTAATATATTAAAAAAATAATTTTTATTAGGATACTTACTTACCCAGGGGAAGGAACTCTATTTTTCTTAAAGAATGGGTGGGAGGATAAATGCATTTGGGGGATCTTTATTTTGGTTATTTTAGCTAAGTCTTAAGACAATGGAAAGCAACTATATAATAAGGAATCAAAGGATAAAAAGAATAGTTAAAAAGGGGTTGATTCCTTCATGTCAAATGCTGCTGGGCTTGATGAGATGGTAGCTCAAAAATATCTTTTTTTCTCTTTCTTTTGTTTTCTGGAAGCAGAGATGAGGGCAGCCTAATTTTTAATGCTTTATATTAAATTGGCAACAAGAAAGGAAAAGGAGTAAGACTTCCCCTGGGCCACATCTTTAGAAGCATTGAGTATCCTTAAGTAGTTTTTTAAA
>PVJC01036819.1:0-17537 GCA_004026665.1 Murina feae | reverse complement strand
CATACAGCTGCTCTGATTGGCTGGTGGGCGTGGCTGTGAGCAGAGGCTCAGCCAGCCTAGGCAGGCAGTTGCAACAGAAGCCTTTGGTTTGCTCTAGCTCCATGGCTGTTGGCCTCCATCTTGGCTGGGTTAATTTGCATACAGCCGCTCTGATTGGCTGGTGGTAACGGTCAATTTGCATGTTTCTCTTTTATTATATAGGATTTTTAAATAAAGATCTGTTGTAAAACATACATCCAAGTGCAACTACTGATGGCAATCATGTTCCATTTCCCTTTGAGTATTTCTCAAAAACACTCCTGTCTATGAACATGTGTTAACACTTTTTCACCTGGTAGTTTGGATAAATCTTGCACATTGTTTTGATCACATACAATTCTGTTAACAGCTATGAGTCACACACCAAAAAAATTAACTACAGTCCACAGGTGTGGCAAGCTGAACTTAAGCTCCTACTCCCCCTCTTAGGAAAGAATCTTGGGGATTAAAGAGGAACCAGGCTACTATGATGCCCTTAACCAGATGACTCAGCCAGAGGCCTTGTTAGTTTTACACGGGAACCTCAATAACGAAGGGACCAAGACAAGCAGAGAAGAACGTTTTAGCATAATAAAGCCAGAACTCTTTGCAAGAAGTAAACTTAAAGTCATGTTATTAGAGGAAATACACATTTCTCTCATAGAATACATTCCAGAGGTGGGCAAACTTTTTCTGTCTGGACCAGAGAGTAAATATTTTAGATTTTGCAAGTCATACAATCCCTGTTGCATCTACTCATCTCTACCGTTGTAGCACAGAAGCAGCCTTAGAAAATGCTTACACAAATGAGTGTGGTTGTATTCCAATAAAACTTTACAGAAACAGGCCTATGTGATCTGATCCATGGGCCAAAGTTTGCCAACTCCTGAACCAAACAAAAGGAAAAAAGGCAACATCACAGAGGTGAGATGTTTGTCTTCAGGTAGAGAAAGAGAAAGCCTGGACACAGTTCTGTTAGAGAAAACAAACGGAAGTTGAAATATTCCAGTTTACCCAGTCCTCTACCCACTTCCTCTCATGGGACCCTCTTTCTCTCCTCTCCAGAGTCAGCAGGAGCTAGAACAGATTGAGCCTGTTCACATCCAGCTGAAGCCAGAGGTGGCAGAATTTGCACAACATTCTAAGGGGCTAGAACTTCATTCCAAGTGGGGAGGTCTGTTCTGAGGAAATGACAGGTGCTGAAGATTAAAGATTCTGTAGAGCCACCAATGGGAGAAGTGGAGAGAAGGAAGTGAGGGAGTATCAACATCCCGAAGCCCACCAAGAGCACATTTGTTCCAGTGTCCTACAGAGATGTGAATTACCTCACCTAAAGCCCAGAGCTTAATCTTTCTTTGACCCCTCTCTTGAATCTTTCAGAAAAGAAGCTTTTAAGCCCACCACAAGGCCCTCATTCATTTCCTACTGCTCTCCACCTGCCTCAATCAGCTCCCCCATCCTGGCCTCCTTGCTGTTCCTTGAACACACCTCGTCTATTCCCACCCCAGGGCCTTTGTACCTCCTCACTCTTGAGACAGATTGAAAACTCTTCCCCTAAATATTCAAATGGTTCACTCTCTTCATTTGTAGGTTTCTCAAATGGCATCTCCTCAAAGATGCCTTCTTTTGACTTTTCTGCCTAGAATAGCCATCAGGCTCGACATAAGGCTGTTTAAATTTTTCTTCACAGCACATATCACTACCTGTCTTCCCCAATGGCAAGTGGGCTGCATGAAGGCAGGGACTTTGTTTCATTCTCTCCAGTATTTCAAACACTACAAATAGTACCCAGGACACAGATGGTGCTCAATAAATGTTTACTGAATAAATGGATGGATCAAGTCCGATATGTCTGTTACGGGTAATTTTATGTGTCAGTTTGTTTGGGCTATGGTGCCCAGATATTTCGTCAAAGATTATGCTGGATGTATCTGTGAGGGTGTTTTTGTTTTATGTTGTGATGTGTGTTTTTTTATTCTTGTTGCTTTTTAGAGAGAGAGGAGAGGAGAGGGAGAAACATTAATTTGTTGTTCCACTTATTTATGCATTCATCATTTGATTCCTGTATATGCCCTGACTGAGGATTGAACCCAGAACCTTGACGTATTGGGATGACACTCTAACTAACTGAGCTTCCCGGCCAGGGCTCCGTGAGGGTGTTTTTGGATGGGATTAATATTATAAATTGATGGACTTTGAATAAAGCTGACTTCTCTCTATGATGTGGGTGGGCCTGATCCAATCAGTTGAAACCCTGAATAGAACAAAAAGGCAAGGGTCATTTTGCAACAAGCAGCCTTTGGATTTCACATGCAACATCAACCAGTCTTGGTTCTACAGCAGACTGACCACCTTTAAACTCCAACCAAAACGCCTTCGTGGTCTCCAGTCCCCCAGCCTCCCTCACCAAGGAGTCTGGACTCACCAAGCCTCAACTGTGGAGGCCAATTCCTTAAAATCAATCTCTTTATGAATATATCCTATGGGTTCTGTTTCTCTGGAGAACCCTGTCTAATTCAGTCTCTAAGTCAAACTGTGCTAGCTCGACACCCACTGATTTTTCACAACGTGAGTCAGGGAGCTGAAACTTCTGCATATTTTTGTCAGCTCTACAGGTAATATTGCTCCTGGGGACTTCCTTCCCCATGGCCAGAAAAATGGGGACTGGAGAATGGGGGAGGGACTGAGCAAACACATTTCTGAAAGATTGTAACTAGTTATGTAAGAAACTGGTGCTTGGAACCATCTGGAGACTTTCTATCTTCCCTTCACACGATATTATTTCATTCATATTTAGTGAGCAGAAAGGTTGAGCTACACCCTAACCTGTCTAGATCCTGTAATGGTAAAGAAAAGAAAATATCACACATACAGCGTAGCGTTATATTCTGTATTTTTAGCTTTCTCCGTGGTATTTGTATGACTAGATACGACCACAAATATAAAGTCTATGGAATGTAGTATTTTCATAAGATGCTTCAGGGCAGTGCCTCCCCCACTCTCCCATGCCCTAACACAATTGTTTTTTTAAAAGAAAACAAAATTTTCTGCCCTGATATCACTTCGAAACCCTGCCACGAGGAAGCTTGGCTTCCCAGCGTCGCCAGAGCTCGGGGGCGGCCTTTAAACGCTTCTCTCCTCCTCGTTCCCCGCCACCTCCGTCCTCCTAACTGGCGGGAGGAGGGCGCCCGCCCAGCCAATCAAAGTGCAACAGGGCCCGCCTCCCGCGCGTCTTTCAAAGCCCATCTAGGAACCAATGAGCGGTCAGAGGCCCGGCCTGGGGGCGGAGTCAGAAGCAAGGAGAGGGCGTGATTGGTTCCTAGAAGACACCGCGCCCCACCTCACAAAGGGCTGAGCCAATGAGCTGAGCGGAGGGGCGGGTTCGGCGCGGGGTGAGACCCTGGTGCGGCTGAAGGGAGACGGTGGCCGGTCGCGACGTGGGGCGGCCCGCGATGAAGCCGGTGAGTCGGGCCGAGGCTTGGAGGAACGAAGCCACAGGGACGGAAGCGGCCCTGGCCTCTGGTGTGGGCTCTCCCACTTCCTGTGTAAGCGCTGTCAGTCTATTCCGGATCTCGGTTTCCTTCTGCTCTCCGGTGCTAGGGCCCCGGGACAGCCTGGTCTGGTGGCCTGAGGACTCGCGCAGTAACCGTTTGGGGAGGGGAGGCGGCGCTTCCCGGGACCCGTGAGAGCGATGGCTGAGCGAGCTGGGTCGGCGGGACGAGGGGCAGACGTGCGCCGGGTGAGGGCTGTGCTGTCGCCTGCGGGGTCTTCTACGTCTCGCGACCGCCATGCCCATTTTCCTGAGGTAACTGAGGCATAGAGAGCTGAAGTGTCTCCGTCTGCCGGGTACCTCAGCCTGTGCCCCCTGGGGAGCTGTCCTCGCCGCGGACGAGGAAAGTTCCATGGGAGACGATTGCCAGTCCCCGCTCGTGGGTGGTGTCACCCCCCCTCCCCAGTCACCGTCCCCCGGGACACCCGGCACGGCGTGCCTTTCCCGGAGGTTCCGAGTCCCTGGGTCTGGGGGAGCCGGAAGCGTGCAACCGCGTTAGGAGCTGTCAATCTGAGAAGGATTGCCTGAGTGGGCCTCACAAATTGAAAATCTTGAATCATCAAAACTGCTTTTAAGAGGGAAAAAAAGAAAAACAGACCAATGCCAAGAAGCTGAAGTCCACCTGACTCCCAGCACCTACCACTCAGGTGACAACTTACTGTCGGGCCTGCCTTTGAGTTGAGTCCATGGTAGTACGGTCGGTCCAAGGCACCTCGGACCCACCGCCTAACGTGCTCTGTCCTGTCTTCTTGTAACAAACAAGACCCGCATAGAACATAGCGTCAGAGCTGGAAAGGGCATGAGGTAGTTCTTGTCCCCAGAAGTCTGGGAGGAGCTGAACACGGGTAGCTCAACCCCCTCTTCCCTTGCTCTCTGCCGCAGGGGAGCCCTGGGTGGTCCTTGGCTGCCTGTGGGTGGATGAATCCAGTTCTGGAGTGCAGATTTGACAAGCCCACCAGACCACTGCTTTCAAGCCATGGGACACTCAGAAATAAAACTGATATGTTGATCTCCATTTGCCTTTCCTGTGTTTTATCGCTCAGTCGTTTGCAAGTAAGGATTAGAAGAAAGGTGTGTTCTTATGGGTGCTCTAGGACTCCCACAAGTCTGCCATGTACAAATGATGCCTACAGGATTGAGTTGCAACTCCTTAGATCAGCAGGCAAAGTCCACCTCAGTCTTTCAAAGTGGAGGGCAGGTTATTCCACCTAAACTCCTACCCAATCAAACTACTGGGCTCTGTGGGGGGGTTATCTACTCTAATACAAGAGTAATATGCAAATTAACCATCACTCTGAGACACCTAAGCCATGCCCGCCAGCCAATCAGAGCGACTGTATGCAAATTAACCCATCAAAGATGGCAGTTAATTTGCATGCACAGGAAAGCGAAGACTAAAGGCAGCGTAGAAGGAAGCCAAGTGCTACAGAAGGGAGCCAAGCAGTGGAGACAGGAACGGAGCCAAGGCAGCGGAGATGGTGAAGAAGGGAGGGAAGGGGGGGGGGCGCGAGGCGGCAGAGACGGAAGCTGAAGCGGGCTTCGCTCCCTTCTCTGCTTCACTCTGGCTCAGGAAGCCCTATTCTTGCAATGGGCTACTAGTTTTTTTATAAATGGGGTAGGTAAAACATCTCTAGCTTCATCTCCTCTGCGCTGATCTGTTTCCAAATGCACAGCTCTTTCTCCATTTGTCATAATAGCCTTAACTTCTTCCCTCTCTGCCCAAAACCCCTGCTCACCCCCTCAAAACCCAGCAACTCCCAAAGCAGTTATTCACTCCCCTTTCTGCTCCAAAATGCATAGATTATGCTTCCATGTTAGCATTTAAAATCTTCTGTAATCTGTGCTCACATCTGTGTTTCCAACTATACTGAAGGTAGGTGTTTATTTTATGGATCTTTGGTCTTCAGAATTTGGCAAAGGAAGATGTCCAAGAAATGTTTGTGAATGAGTAAATCTCACTTTATAGTTGTGAAAAACTGAGATCCAGAATAAAATGACATCACTTACACACTGAGTGGTAAAGCCAACACCAGAAGCTGGGTTTCTTGATTCCCAATCCAACTCTACTGCAGTGTGATGTAATTATTAATAGTATGGTAAATCACAGTAATTTATTATTGCTATTGCTAATCTCTCTGGCATTCCAGATTGAGTAAATTGCAAATATGCATTCAGTGTGTGTTTAAGCAAAGATCAGTTATGCTAAAATGATATGTAAATATTCTTTATAGTTATTTAACATTACTAATTTCTTTTGAAGCCTATTTCATTGCAGACAAGTGAGTTTGACTCATCAGACGAAGAGCCTATTGAAGATGAACAGACTCCAATTCAGATATCATGGTATGTTAACATTTCTGATCAATGATGAGCTAAAATGTTTGATATGTACATCACAATCTTCATAGCATGAAGTCCACATATTGAAAATATTTAGTGATTCTCTCCCACTGATTATAATTCCAATTTTCATGAGATTATCTAACTCTG
Organism: Murina feae; assembly: GCA_004026665.1. Classification (NCBI taxonomy): domain Eukaryota; kingdom Metazoa; phylum Chordata; class Mammalia; order Chiroptera; family Vespertilionidae; genus Murina; species Murina feae. Next base: position 11,479 of record PVJC01036819.1, on the reverse strand, counting down.
TGATTTATTTACTATTATAGAATTGGGCTTTTTTGCAGGTGGGTGGGAGTCCTTCATATATTGAGAAAACCATAGTAGAAACAAGTAAGTAAGGAGTTGAGATCCGATTGGAATGATCTCCCATTTAGTACCAAAACCTACTTATTCTTTTATAACAATGTACCATATAGGATAAGATATTTAATCATTTATCATGGAGTCAAATCCTAGAACTACTTGCCACAGTAATGCATCTATCAACAGACCATTTAACATTAAAAGCCAATTGCTATGGATATAAAACAAATACAAATGTTTCTATAGAAAATCAACATCCAAATCTTGGCAGTGACTTATGGTTATACCAGATTCTCTACCCCGAGCAATCAAATGCTTTCTTTCTTGCCTGTAGATATAATCATCTATTTCTTTAAGAAAGCCATTCCCACCGTGGCCAAATAGCTCAATTGGTTAGAGTATCCTCCTGATACACCAAAATTGTGGGTTCCATCCCTGGTGAGGGCACATCCAAGAATCAATCAATGAGTGTATAAATAAGTGGGATGACAAGTCAGTGTTTATCTATCTCTCTATCTATCTAAAATCAATATGTGTTTTTTTATTTTTTTAAAGGAAAAGAGAGCCATTCCTACTATAGGAAAAAAGTAAAAGTATTGTCCTTAAAGTTTTTTGTTCTGGCATCAAATGTATCTTTTCATTGCCCTTTCCAAACTCCTTTTTAAACTCAAAAATTCATCTAATTCTCAAAGTCAAGTGGTATTTATATGTTGCCCCCTGTTTTCCTCTAAACTCATTTTCTGTCTTACAAATAAGGTAAGCCTCTGCCCCCATTGTCCCCAAGTACTGCAAACTGGGAACATGGTTTCTTATTTCATTATATCCAAAATCCATTAGTACAAAGAATGGGTGGCCTGTGATTTTTTTTTTTATCATATGAAATTATATCTATTTAAGGAGGTCCAAAAAAGAATCTTAAAAATAGTAATGTAGACTGAATGCTATGGATGATATTGTCAGATGATCATTTTCCAGCTTATTTCTGAAGGTTACTAAGACAACATATCTCAGGGTAACAAGTATGCCTTATACTAGCTATTGGCATTCTAGGCATTATTATCTTTAAGGGAAGTTTAACTTGCCACTTTTTAGGACTTAAATTGTGACAAAGCAAATGATAAGTCTCCATTTCAAAACTTCTAGTTTTTCTAGGCCTTTTTGTGACCAATACATTGATATTTAACTATGAATTTTTGTTTTGTGACTACTATAGACTTTTAAAACACTCTTGTTTAGTGGCAAGCACATGTTTACTAAATCGAATCTTCATTTATAACTTTTTAAAGACTGAACTATACTTGATAAAGTTTTATCTTTTCAGGCTGCCCCTGTCACGAGTGAATTGCTCTCAGTTTCTGGGTTTATGTGCTCTTCCAGGTAGGTAACACTACAGTTGACTTCTTACTGATATATTTAAAGGTGTTTTTTTATTCTTTTTTAGGTTTTTTTGTTTTTGGTCAGCTAACACATTATTCTCCGTGCTGAGTAACAGGAGACTTGGCCATCAGCATGGACACTCACTATTGGGAGTCCCTATGTTGAGCCATAGGTAAAGGAACATATTCAACCCTTCCAGATCCACAATCACAGTTTTACATTTCTGACTTACCTATCTTAGTAAAATGTGAACCCTGGAGTACTATGTGAGGCTGGGGACTATAGCTAGGTACTTGTTACCAAAAGAACATAGAAGAAATAATCCTCACATTAGGAGTTCCTTCAGCTGGGATCTATAAATCTCTAGGTTCTATTACTAAGAATATAGGAAATTGAAATTTACATTCAAAATGAGATTGAAGCATATTAATGATCATGTGGAATGTCTTTCTAAAGTAGCTATATTGTGTTAAAATATACTTGTTATATATGACCAAAAACTGACTTTTTCACTTGCTTTATCATTACTTATAGGTTGTAAATTTAAAGACATTAGAAGAAATATCCAAAAAGATACAGGTAGGTGTAATATGAAACAACCATGTTAATCGTTTCTTTTTAAATAACACTAACAATCTCTTTGTCAGAAAGAAAAACTGTAGTCTCTTCTCAATATATCAAATAAATGATTGATATTTCATAAAATTTCAAACCACACACTTATTCTATTATGTAAAGAGGTATTTTTGAAGGGCACAGAAAACTCATCATTCACTAAAATAAACATGGTGTTGCTTTTCACTGAATGGTACTTATACTTACGTAGAAACTGCCTTTGGGTTTAGAATGTGTAAATTGGAGGGAGAAAGATATGTAAATAGAAAACTGACATTGTGTAGCTCTTTGAATGCTGTTTTTTACAGACTTGACTATGGTAGTGGAAATTAAGCCTGAGCTGGGAACCCAGAGGAAGTAGTGAAATTGTCCATCCCACATAGAAAATTTAGGGAGCCAGCATCTAGGTGGGAAAGATGGAGCAAGGTCTGATCTTCACATGGTCAAGGATGTTCAAACCATTATAGCCTCAAATCTGATAATCTCACAAACATCCTGATAATCTACCCCAATTTGAAATTTACATGTTGCATGATACTAAAAAACTCTGATTTTCAAAATATTTTATTCTACTTGGCCTGGAATATTTCAAGGCTACTAGTTCTACCAATGTCCTTATAATACGTCAAAATAAAAATGTGTTTTTACTTGATTCTGACCAGTATAGGTCTTTTTAGTCTTCATTTTTTTTCTGGTTGTTTTAGAATATGAATTTGCTGATGTACTTTCTTTAATTTAACCCTTACCTACCAAAAAAAGACTTAAAGAGGCTAATAGATTCATTGACCCTTGTAATATTTGTAAAAATTTTCTGAGTTATAGATACTCACTATGGTAGGAAATTTCCATTTGGAAAACATTTAATGTAAATCACTGGTTCAAAATCCAACCTTGCATATTTTGGAAAGCCCTATTCATTTAGTATCTTCTATACAAGGGGTTTCCAATATTTTACCACACCTTTTGTTTTTCAATGCAATCCTATATAATCCTATATAATAAAAGGCTAATATGCAAACCAACCAAATGGCAGAATGGCCGGTTGCTATGATGCACACTGACCACCAGGTGGCAGATGCTCAATGCAGGAGCTACCCCCTAGTGGTCAGTGTGCTCCCAGGAGGGAGCGCCAGTTAGCCAGAAGCCACACTCACTGCTGGCTAGCACAGCAGTGGTGTCGGGAGCTTCTCCCACCTCTGCAACAGTGCTGAGGAGTCCGATTGGGGAGAGGGCCTCAGCCAACAGTTGGACATCCCCCCAAGGGCTCCTGGACTATAAGAGGGTGCAGGTCAGGCTGAGGGACCCCCTCCCCCCGAATGCATGAATTTCATGCACTGGGCCTCTAGTTCAATATTTTTTAAAAAATGACAATGTTTGATGGAGACCTAGAATCTCCTTGGGTTCCTCCTCAAAGTCCTCAATCTCCCTGTGGTTCCTCCTCAAAGTCCTTTCCAGGGAAGTTTGAAAACCACTGTATAATTGAAATTATTCAATGTGTACAAGAGGCAAATAGAAAATTACTTCCTCTTAAAAATAGCTAAATGTGTGAATGATAGGTTAAATCTTTTTAGAAGTATAAAAATATAGCAGTATTATCTAGAGCACCACTGTCTATAGAAATATAAAGGGAACCACAGGTAGAGTCCATATATGAAACTTCACATTTTCTAGTTGTCACATTAAAAAAAAAGGTGCCCTGACCAGTTTGGCTTAGTGGATAGAGCGTCCACCTGCAGACTGAAGGGTCCCAGGTTCCATTCCGGTCAAGGGCATGTACCTTGGTTGCGGGCACATCCCCAGTAGGAGGTGTGCAGGAGGCAGCTGATCAATGTTTCTCTCTCATCGATGTTTCTAACTCTATCCTTCTCCCTTCCTCTCTGTAAAATATCAATAAAACACATTTTTTAAAAAGTTAAATTAACTTAATATATCTTACTTAACCTAATATAACCTAAATAGTATAATTTCTATGGGTTTTTATTATAAAACAAATTATTAATGAAATAGGTTTTTTTGTATTTAATCTTTGAAATTAGATATGACTTTTACACTTAGAAAGCATCTCAAATTTAAACTAGACACATTTCAAGTGCAATAGATTTATAGATTATCATTTGTTATTTACTTAGAGATTCATGATCAAAGGCACTTTGTACTTAAAATAGTTAAATATCCTTGGATTTAGGAGGCGGGAAGGGAGAAGAGGCTCAGATCAGCCAGAATTAGATATTGCCATAAGAAGGTTCTGGTGTATAGAATGGCCTATGGTACTGTTGCTTGGTTAATATTCATTATACTAATGAAAGTGGCTAAAGTGCATAATTCTAGTACAGTTAGTATTTTATTTCTAGAGACTAGTCCATAAATTAAATCCATGATTGTGTGGTACAGTATGAATATAAGGGAGAATACAAGACCTCTGGCACCATGGCCGTGCTGGAGACTTTATATACAATGCTTGGGGAAAACAAAACAGCAGATTGGTGAAAGCAGCAAACGTGGTTGGTTTTGTGAGAAGAAAACAGAAAAGAAAGTGCTATCCTTTCTCAAGAGTTTATTTTGAAATATTAAATTTATTTTGAAACATTTATTGTAAAAAAAATCAAGAACAAAAATATAATTGACTCATTTTTAAATTTATTAAAAAGCATTTTGAGTTATAGAGTCAATTTAATTTTAACCACCTTTCATTGCAGATGTATCAGTAAGTCCCATTTTATGGATAGTGACTAGTTTTTATCCTAGTTTGAAGACAAATCAATATTGCTTTAGATTATCAGTAACTGCTTCAGATTTATATATCATCACTTATTACTTAGTTTGGCTTAAGAAATGTAACTCCAGTGACATGGCCGGTATGGCTCCATTGGTTGGCATCGTCCTGTGCACCGGAAGTTTGCTGGTGGCGAGCGCATGCCTAGGTTGTGGGCTCCATCCCAGTGGGGGAGAAAGGGTTCAGGAGGCATATTGGAGCCCCTTACATATCCAGCGCTGTTCAGGGTTCCTGTTCAGGGTTCGAGCTCTGAAGGAGGCCGCACACAAAATGGAAACGGTGGGGGGGGGGGGGAAGAAGACCAGGCGTGGCATCTTTCCTCTACCAGGATAGATTGCCCACTGATGCCTGGGTCTCACCAGCCTTTTATTAAGTCTCTGAGAAAACAGCCATATCCTTAGGCAGGAAATTCAGACAATAAACAGGCAGCAAGAATTTACATATAAGTAAAAAGTAGGGGTTTACTTTAACTAACAATGTTTCAACTTAATGGGTGTGCAGCTCTGACCTTTCAGAGCAACCAAGGTTGGTGAAAACAATCAGTTTCCAGCAGAGGCAACTGCTTGATGTTTCTCTCTTACATCCATGATTCTCTCTCTCAAAAAAATCAATAAAAACGTGTTTTTTTAGATAAAAATAATTCCTTAAAAAAAGAAATGTTAACTCCATATCGTGTGTGTCTGTGTGTTTTGGTCTATTGGCAGAAGAACTAAAGAACTATGGCATACAAGACATATTTGTTTTCTGCACCAGAGGGGAACTATCAAAATATAGAGTCCCAAACCTTTTGAACTTCTACCAACAGTATGGAATTACTACTCATCATCATCCAATCCCAGATGGAGGGACTCCCGACATAGCCAACTGCTGTGAAATAATGGAGGCACTTGCAATCTGCCTTAAAAATAACCGAAAAACCTTAATACAGTAAGTTCTCCTTTTCTTCATACATTACATGAGAAATGTCCCAGTCAGAATGAGTTCTCCAATTAATGCATCTTTATTCAGTTATTACTTACCTTCTGTTTTGTTGTAAGGATTAAAAAGAAAGAGTAGAGAAAAGTAACAGCATAATACCTGGTACAGAGCAATTACTTAGAAATTTGCTTTTATTACTTTAGAAGAGTAAGGACAATAAGAGTATATTTTGAAATTTCTAGAATAGGGTTACTGGCTTTTCTTTTCTTTCCTTTTGTCTTAGACCTTGAGTCCACAGGCCGATGCTCTATCCATTGAGCCAAACTGGTTAGGGCTTGTCTTAGACCTTTAGTTACAATTTTAGGATCCTCCCTCCCAAAAAAGATTGTGCTTTATTTTCATATTAACTTTACTTATGGATCAGCCTTTCAGTTGCTTCTAACAGCAAGAAAGTCAATTTTATAAAAATTAGCAGTAAAGAAATAATCCTAAGCAATCTACTCTTTTATTGTCCTTAACTCTTCAAATTTCTGAGTGCTCGCTCTATGCCAGGTGTGCTGGTACTCTTAAAAATATGACTTGAAAATTACAGTATATTTGATCATGTAAATTTCCTACTAGTATAAAAGAGGAACGCTCACCGTTTGTCAAACGGCTATATACAAGCTGCTGATATGAAAGCTTAAAACAAAATAAAATAGGCTAAGAAAAAAAGAGGAGAGAAGAAAAAAGTAGCTTGTAGAAACCAAGAAGAGAAGTGGAGCTGAGGATAAGAAGAGCAGACGCTCTGCCAGAAGTGAGACACAGCAGAGGGCCAGCCACAGGGAGCAAACCCATCTTTCTCTGTGCTCATGGTACTTTTTGTAGCCTAATAAGCTGCTTAATTCTTTCTGAACAAGATAGAATATTAAATACTCTAAAGTCCCTGAAATCATTGCATTGCGTTAGAAATTATGCAGACTAATCAAAATAATGGAGTAGCCTTAGAACACCTAGGACGGGGGCAAGCCCAGGCAACTTTTCTTCTTTGCCTTAGAGCTCAGGGGCCTCAGGCAACAGTTCCTGTTCTGAAGGGAAAGCACACACCTGTTTGTGGCCAAACTGAAAACTCTGATGAACAGAGCACTAATAGGGAATAAAGAACTAGAAGCTGTTCTACAGTTTGCAGACTTACTCTAGAGAAAAGCATAATCTCTCATTATAAGCAATTGCTTATTGCTTTACTAATTGTAAAAGCAAAATTTTAGAATAAATCATTGTCTTTGCTAAATATTCTAAGCCTAAAATTCATTAGATAATTAGATGTTAAGCTAGTGAAAAACATTTTCCAATTTTTGGACCCTTTTTTCAAACCAATTCTGAGATTTTTTTTTTTTCTAGTAAATTTTTTTTCTTTTTCTTTTTGCGTTTTTTTAAGTAAATTTTTGAAAGATTTACCTAAAAGTTTCCAGAGATCAAACTAACTCGGATTAGTGAAACTTAACAAATTCCACTCTAATAGGTTCTAGCAAGACAAATACTCTGATGTTTGAACAGAATACAGACAGGATGGAAAGATGGGTGGGCAGCCTTGCATATGCTAAATGCTTCAAGGCTCCCACAAATCATGTGATGACTGGAAGTTTTCATTGTCCTAGAGCTTCCAAGGTGTCCTTGAGTAACTATTGTTGAGACAAAGATAATTTTCTCTCCATTCTGCCATCTTTGAGTGCCCAGATGACCATAGAGCTCTAGAATTTATACTTCCAAAACAGAATCTGGTACATTTTTTTCAGTAGTTCTCCCTGGACATTTCATTTCTTTATAAAGTCAGTGAAGTGAACACTGCTTGCCTACCATGATATACCATTTCCTAGGGCTGCTGCAACAAAGTACCACAGACTGGATAGCTTAAAACAACATAAATTTATTCTCTCACAGTTCTGGAGGCTAGCAGCCCAAAATAAAAACCAACAGCCATACTCCCACTGAGACCAGAGTCTTTCCTTGCCTCTCCCTAAGCTTCTGGTGGTTGGCTGGCAATCCGAGGCTTCCCTGGCTTGCAGCTGCATCACTCCAATCTCTGCCTCAGTCATGACATGATGGTTCCTGTGTGTTTGTGCCTTCATATGGTATTTTCCTCTATAAGGAAATTAGATTAGATTAAGGCCTACCCTAATGACCTCATCTTAACTTGATTACAACTACAAAGACTGTTTCCAGATAAGGTCACATTCACAGCACTAGGGATTAGGACTTCCGACATATCTTTTTGGGGACACAATTCAACCCATAACACATACTGTGTCCCAAACTGAATACAAAACACACACTGTGAAGCACTGCCCCCACCCTCAAGGAATGCACACTAACAATGCTACCATGTGAGTGCAAAACTCACACAAGGTGTTATGAGGCAGCACCCAGGACAGGGACAGTTACTGTGGGAGTGCAAGGCATTTCAGGGAATAAAATTGGAGCTGGGTTTTGAAGGATGAGTAGGAATCAATCAACCAATCAGACAAAGGAGGAAAGATAGGAGTAGCAAGAGGTGTAAAACAGTAGTAATCTTGCAGAAAGCCACTGCACTGCTCTACGTACCTTTCTGCGGTGGATCCTCATCTCTGAAATGGGCCTACATCTGGGACACTGAGTAGGAAGCCAGTTCATGAATTCTCTAGAGGTCAGTGCCTGTCTGGTCCTCTGCCTCACATCCTATCAGGAGACATGTATGTACAGTTTCATCTACAAGGCACTACGGTAATTGATGTTCAGGATAAGCCATCAGCACCCACTTAGTTTAGGTTCAGTATATGCTCTAAGAAAGTTAGGAAGTGTGTACTACATTTTTTAGGGCCTTTGAAAATGATTAAAATGAATGATTTTGTTGTTTTCAAGGTTAGTCTTCATTTTTCTGAGATCAGTTATGCAGAATTGCTAATATCTTCATAGCACTAACATTAGTTTACTTCTTCCTCTGTGCCAAGCTCAGTTCTAAGCCCTTTACAGATGTTACCTCATTTAGTCCTCCCTATGAAGTACTAAATGAGGTAACTGTTGCTGTCACCATCTTATAGGTGAAAAGGCTGAGACCCAGAGAAGCTAAGTAATTTACTTGGGTTCAAGCATCTAATAAATACAGATCTAGATTCAACCCAGGCAGTGGGGCTCCAGAGCCCATGCTCCAAACTTCTATGGTATGCTTCCTCAGTACTCTTCTAAGGCAATTGAAGAGTTATTATACAGACAGCACTTGTCCCGTAACCACTAAGGTTTTATTCAGACAGAGGAAGATAATCCAAGTGGCAGTTGGTAAAATAGTCTAATTTCTACCATATTTAGTAACAAGTTCCACTTCTCAAGTGTAGATCCTGGAGTTTAAAGAGGTCACTAAAAAGACCTTGCCTACTTGACCCTTAGAGGTGTTCAGAATAACTGCTCTTCATCATATAAATAAGCACTTCGTTCTTCAACTCAAAAATACTTATTAATCTCAAGTTGCAAGGCACTGTGCTGGGCATTCAAGTTAAAAATAGATGGCAGGAAGAACAAGTCTTTAGTTGTAATTGTTGGGATGGAATGAAAATATATAAATTTCAAAACTGTACTTCCCTTTCAGCTGTTATGGAGGAATTGGGAGATCTTGCCTTGGTAAGAAATATATTTTCATTATTTAGTTGTTTTTAACTTCAAGTATGCAAACTCCTCTTTCTGGGGCATATGCTCACTGTGTGAAAATGAAACAAAACACAATATAAGTCTGCTAAGACCCATCAGTTTATTTAAGGCCCTAAATTTGGTGTTCCCTAGGAAGCTGAGTTGGGGGCAAGAGGTGTTTTCAGCATTGTTTTGGAGGATTCTGCAAAACATAATTTACAAGCCTTAGCACCTGCATTCTTGTGTTTTGTTTTGTTTTCTAATGTTATCCGTATGCAGATGTTAGGATACCAACAGAAACTTCTAAATAATATCCATTGGTAACATAAGTATGAAAAACAAAGTTAATTGCCATATGTTAACTTTAAACTTAAAAAAATGTATTAGGGAAAAAAACATTTAATGAAATACCACACTGGAGTAGATTTATTCCTTCTAGTATTATACATTATGGAAATTAAAAACTTTTGTGTTTCAAAGAACACTATCAAAATCAAAAGACATTATGGGGAAAGTATTTGCAAGCCATATATCTGATAAGGGACTCACTAGAATATATAAAGAACTCATGTAACTCAATAATAAAACAACAAACCAATTTTAAAAAGAGAGAAAAATATCTACCATATTTTCCGGTGTATAAGATGACTTTTTAACCCAGGAAAATCTTCTCAAAAGTCGGGAGTCGTCAATGGAGCCGGGTAGAGACCGCAAGTGTCTCCAGTCGGCTCCTTTTTGTGCCACATATGGTCTCTGTCCAGACTTTTTAACCCAGGAAAATCTTCTCAAAAGTTGGGGTTGTCTTATACGCCCAGTCGTCTTATACGCCAGAAAATATGGTCAATACGTATTTCTCCAAACAAAATATACAAAATAACCAATAAGCATATGAAAAGATGTTCAGCCCGGCTGGTGTGGCTCAGTGGTTGAGCACCAACCCAGGAACCAAGAGGTCACAGGTTCAATTCCTGGTCAGAGCACATGCCCGGCTTTTGGGCTTGATCACCAGCAGTGGGTGTGCAGGAGATAGCCAATCAAAATTTCTCCATCAGTGTTTTTATCTCTCTCCCTCTTCCTTCCTCTCTAAAAATCATTAAAAACTTAAAAAAAGAGAGATGTTCAGCATCACTAGTCAATCAGGGAAATGCAAAACAAAAGCACAATGAGCTCTGGGCCAGTGTGCGCAGTGGTTACAGCATTGGCCCGAACACCACAGAAGGATCACGGGTTCGATTCCTGATCAAGGCACATACCTGGGTTGTAATCCTCACCTGTGGGAGGTAACTAATCGATGTGCCTATCTCACATCGATGTTTCTCTCTTCTCCCTCCCTTCCTCCCTCCCTCCCACTCTCTCTCGAAAATAAATAAATAAATGGAAAAAATATCCTCTGCTAAAGATTAACAATAACAAAAAGCCACAATACAATACCATTTAATACTCATTAGGATAGCTATTATCTAAAAAATGGAAAATAAGCATTTGCTAGGATGTGTAGGAATTGAACCCTTATACAATGCTGGTGGGGATGTGAAATGGTGCAACTGCTTTGGAATATAATCTAGCAATTCCTCAGTTAAACACAGAGTTACCACATGACCCAACAATTCCACTCCTAGGTATATACCTCAAAGAATTAAAATGTTATGTCCACACAAAAACTTATAAGTGAATTTTTATAGCAGCGTTATTCATAATACCCCAAAAATTGAAACAACCTGAATTTTCATCAGTTGAAAAATAAACAAAATGTATATCCAAAAAATGAAGTATTCATCCATAAAAGGAAAATGCTACAATATGTATGAATCTTCAACACATTATGCTAAGTGAAAGAAGCTAGTCACAAAAGACCATATATTACTCCATTTATTAAAAATGTAGAATAGGCAAATCTATAGAGACAGAAAGTAGATTATTGGTTGTTTAGGGCTGGGATGATGGGGTGGAAGGGGGATGGTAACAAAAGGGTACAGGATCTCTTTTTGAGGTGGTGAAAATGTCATACAACTGACTGGTGATGGCTGCACATATCTGAATACACTATAATCCACTGACTTGTATACTTTAAATTGTATATTTATATTATATATGAATTATCTA